>JARYGA010049318.1:0-43025 GCA_030545235.1 Helianthus tuberosus | reverse complement strand
CCATATGTGTGTATAGTGTTAGTAGAATATCGTGTTTTATAAATTTAAGACTTGACCAAAGTGTTAAAAAAGGCTTAAAATATTAACAAAAAGATATAACACACTACGCACATCAACCATCCGTCCGGATGGCCATCCGATCGAACCACCATCCGTTTGTTCATCTCACCGACATACTATTTCAAGCACTGTTTAATGCTTATGCTGTCGTACTGTGATCAGGCTAATCTCTCAAGCGCTCCCTTCAATCCAAGCTTGTGTTTATTTATTAAACACGAATTGTGAGTATACTCGATCCCTTTTTGCTTAACGCACTTTTCGGTGTTACATACGTTACCTATATCAAATCACATCGACACACAACGCAATCACTTTTTATACGCTAACCGCTCTGCATGTTATACCTGTTTTCGATGAATGCTTGTATGTTATGTTTACACAGTGATTGTTGCCTGACACCTTAACAACGATAGTACTATAGTTTGGACTCAGCACCTGTCATAGATAGGGGTTGTTAAGGGTATTTCTTCACGTGTCACAGTGGTGATATGTGTTGCGCATTCTACAACTCGCAGTCATGTCTATGCATATTTCATTGTCGACAGCTTACTTGCTTCACATTTCTACGTGTTACATACTGGTTATGCGTAAATCGCTTTCGCTACTATTATGCTATTAAAATTGTATGCTCACATTTACACTATGTGTATTGACCTATTTTAACGTATGTGACAGGTGTTTAAGAAGCTAGGATTGTTGTACTTTTGTGGAATCAAGTTAGGTGGTCTAGAAACCCACTAATAACTTATGAGTTGGCGGAACAATATTTGTCCTTGAGAACAATTATATGTAATAACTATTTTTACTTTATCTGTTAGTAGCATGGGATATTAACGTTAAGGATTTGGTAATATATTAGTTGTTTTGGATTCTCTTGGACGATCTGTTTCATTCAGTGCCTCACCCCCGATGTTTCCGCCATCGGTTGGTGTGTGACAAGTCGGGCGGACCGGTACAAAATTTGCTAGGTTTGAGCCTTCCTACGCCATTGCACACATATTAATGTCCTTGCAAAACATTAATTGATTTGTTCATAGACGCTTTACATACCGGTTATCAAAGGAATTCTCTCAAATGGTTACAAGTTTATACGAGCTCACATACAAAACACATGAACTCGCTCAAATTTTGTTGATGCTTTCAAATTACATGTATTTCAGGAAACTAAGTTGATCTTGAGGCGTGGGAAATGATTTCAAGAAGTAATTTCAAGATTAGATGTCATCCTATTTTGAAGGGTTTGATTTGTATATCTTATCCTGGATAAGATATATGAAGCAAAGCCTTGGTCTAATAGTCTTTTGTTAAAAAGCCCTTTTATGGAACTTATCACTATTTTGGATGGTTTGTAACTTAACATGAAGTTTGTTGGTTGAAACTTAACAACTTGTGTCTGTAATGTTTTTAAAACTTATGAATGGATGAACATCAATTTTAGTCAAATAGTTGTTTATTATAATTGAATGCAATGAAACTGATCAAGTCACACGTACTCGCTTCCGCAAAAGTCAGGGTGTGACAGGTTGGTATCAGAGCTTCGATTGTAGTGAACTAGGATTCCTTCTCGAGTCTAGACTACAATCACTAGGATTCTCTCACGAAAATATTTTTACAACCAACAAAATATTTTTCATTGCATTTACAAAAATGCCAAGATCCATGGAACAAACATTTTTCAAAGGAAAAGAAAAACAAGCAAGGACATTAGTAGGTGGTATAGTCTACATGGGGTACACTTGCCAAACTAGAAATGACCCACGTAGGAACAACGTGAACGCATGTGATATGTTGCCTTTATTTGCCTATACATATACTAAGTAATATTATAATTCATTGATATATATGCATATATGTGTACGGATTATTTTGACAGGTTTGCTATGGCATCCTCAGCTAGTAGTGGAGTGTATGATGATCATGCCTACATGGATATATCTTCTGATGATGAGCCTTTTGTCGATATTGCCACATCTGACGACGAGGACTTGGATGACTTCCAGCCCTTCGCATTGCCGGACCCTGTTCATGATGGAGAGCCTCTAGTGGAGACGTTTTAGCTGTTGGTCCCCATCTGAACCAGTTCATCATCATCAGCCACCCTGACGGAGCACACGTCGTTGATTACATACCCCTGGATGTCGTTCCTTTAGCTGCTGTCCCTGGAGACATGGTCGTCTCCAACGACGAGGATGACATTCCTGTTATCCATGTTGGTCACCCTGATGATGACATCGGAGATGGAAAGGTCCATGACATCGCCATTCTTGAGGTATCTTCACCCGTTGTCTCAGTCATCAACATTTCTTTTTCAGACAGTAGCGACGACGCGTCTTCTTCTGAAATTCACCGGGCTGGATTACGTACTGATCCGACCGATAGCAGTTTTGATACCAACCCTATTGTTACCCCGCCACCCGATCACATGCATGTTCCCGTTTCAGCACCCATAAATTTACCCCCCAATGCACCATCTAGCTCACAGCCCCCACCTGCTACTTTTGTCACTCCTATCCTAGGGAGTTCACTCCCACCGTTTGCTACCGATGCCCACCAATCTGATCTCCCCACCATTTTTCCACATGAGATACCCGTTCCCCACCCTGGGGAGGGTACATCAGGACAACCACCTAGCTTCGACCCTCTAGCGTCTGCTGGTTTCATGCCTACTCCTCATTTCTCCCCATTCGAGGCAGACTCGTATTGTCAGTCTCCCAGGTGGTTTCCCCGTATTCCATGCCGTTATCAGATCCCTACCACCCTTCTCACCATACTGGGTACACTCGTGATGACCTACTCCTTTCTCTCCGGCTACAGTTCGAGATTCTTAGTCGTAGAGTACTTAAGTTAGAGTGCGAGGCGGATGCTAGACATCCTCCACCACCTTCATATCCTCCACCCGTTACTCCACCACCACCTTCGTTCCCTCATCCTACATTTCCATCATCTGCTCCGGTTTCTATTGAGGGTTTCGATGCCCGTTTTCTGACTGTTGAGCAGCAGATTAGCTTCCTAGTTCGTCGCGTGCATGAGCTCGAGGACGAGCTCGCTCATCTACGCAGTCTGATCTTTCTTCCTTCCCCGCCACCTCCAACGCTCTAGATCTTTGTTTTGTAGGTACTTTTGACATGAAGACCAAGATTGAGCTCAAGACTTTTGAAGACCCAAGAAGACAATGTAGAAGGAAAATGATTACTACTTTTGTATTGTTAAAAACTTTTATGACCGAGGTGATGTAACCTCGAGTCCATTTTGTTTTTCCTCTATTAAAAACAATGTACCAAGTTGTTAAACATATATGAAAGCTCAATGGTTTTTTTCTTATTTATACATTGTTGATTTATATATGCATGTGATGTTTATGTGATTACATGTTTGTTTGATGTGATGATTATTTATGCTATATGTATATATATATATATATATATATATATATATATATATATATATATATATATATACCTCCTAGACAATTATTTGATGAATAATATCTAACCTACCCGATACTTCTTGCTAGAAGAAAATGCCGCCCAGACGTAGCACAAACACTAACACATTACCAAGAATTGAGGCTGAACTCAATGAGCGCATATCGCAGGCTATAGCGTAGCACGAAGCCCTCCGCTCTGAACACAGCGGTGGCACTTCGGGAAACAATCCTCCCACTGGCAATGTTTAGTCATCCCAGACACATTACAAATCTTTTGGAAATTTCCAATTGTGCTTGTCAATGCTCACTCGAGAATTGTGTTGCATATGTTACAGGCTGCACCTATAAGCAATTCCTGGACTGTAAGATGTTGAATTTTGATGGCACAGGAGGTGCCGTTGCTTTCGTCCGTTGGGTTGAGAAGACTAATTCAGTGCTGAGATTGAGTAAATGTGCCCCCGAGCAGAGAGTCACCTACATTTCAGGGTTGTTCTTGGACGGTGCACTCTCCTGGTTGAACCTTCAAGTTCAAACCCTTGGTGAAACTGCTGCTTATGCACTAAGCTGGGACGAGCTTAAGGAATTGATGCGCAAGAAATACTGTTCTAGGGCCGAAATCCAGAAGCTTGAGACTGAGTCCTGGAATTCGAAAATGGATGGACCGAAGGTTGCTGAGTATATCCAATGATTCCATGACTTATGTAGGGTTGTTCCCTATCTAGTCGAGCCTGAATTCAAGAGGATTGAGTGATTCATTTGGGGACTTGCTCCTTAAATTATAAGCATGGTTACTGCCTCTAAGCCTCCGACCATCGCAAAGGCTATCAATTTGAGCGTTGCACTTACTGAGGAAATTGTTCACTTGGGAAAGTTCTCTAGATCTGGTGAAAATAAGAAGGAAACTCACGTAGAATCCTCGAATGACAACAAGAGAAAGTTTACGAACTTCAAGAAGAGTACACGGGCAAACAATAATACCAACAAGCGTAGGGATGCAAATCTACCAGCAAAGGCCCAGACTGGCGTGACAAACAATGAAACTAGGGGAAAAGGGTATATGGGCACCCTACCCAAGTGCGACATCTGTCAATTTCATCATGCGGGTCGATGCAGATACGGTAAGTGTGCCAACTGTGGAAAGGTTGGGCATGCAAAGGATACATGTTGGTATGGTGGGGGACGTGGTAATAGGAACTAAGGAGGAAATGGTAATCAAGGTGGAAATGGCAATCAACATGGTAACATGAATCAGGGTGGAAATGGTAATCAGAGAGGAAATGGAAATAGAGGTGGAAATGGTAACCAAGCTGGAAATGGGAACCGTGGAGGAAACAACAACAATAACCAAGGCGGAAACGATAATGGACGTGGTCAAGGATGTTTTGGCTGTGGGGACATGGGGCATTTCAATAGGGATTGCCCTAAAAACAATCAGGCCCATGGAAGAGTGTTCACTATTGGGGCTAGAGAAGCACGCCAGGATCCTAATGTGGTTACTGGTACGTTCCCTATTAACCAACACTATGCATCTGTTCTGTTTGATACCGGCGCCGACTTTAGTTTCGTATCTATAGAATTTAAGAATATACTTGGCCGAGTTACAAGTAAGCTAGACGTCCCATATTCTATAGAACTGGAAAATGGAAAGTTAGTATAGGCAAATGAAGTGATTAAGGGTTGTACTCTGGAACTTGGAGAGCGAGAATTTTCCATTGATCTCCTAACTGTTGATTTGGGAAGCTTTGAAGTTGTTGTTGGGATGGATTGGTTGTCTAACAACCGTGCGGAAGTGATTTGCCATGAGAAGACCATCTGCATTCCGTTAGTGAATGAAGAGACGCTCGTGATCCATGGAGAAAAGCACGAGACGCCCTTACAAATTATCAACTGCATGAAAGCGCAGAAGTGTCTCCAAAAACGCTGCGTAGCCTTCCTTGCTCATGTTGTCGACAAGGAGCCAAAGCTAGAAGACATCCCCGTTGTGAAGGAGTTTCCAGAATTCTTTCCTGAAGACTTGCCAGGAGCAGCACCAGTGGAGTTTCCGATAGATCTAGTGCCAGGAGCGGCACCAGTGGCAAAGGCACCTTACCGGTTGGCTCCATCCGAGATGCAAGAGCTTTCGACTCAACTACAAGAGCTGCTAGACAAGGGATTTATCAGGCCGAGCTTCTCGCCCTGGGGAGCTCCAGTGCTGTTTGTCAAGAAGAAGGATGGCAGTTTTCATATGTGTATCGACTACAGGGAGTTGAATAAGTTAACCATCAAGAATCGGTATCCCTTGCCGAGGATTGGTGACTTGTTCGACCAATTGCAAGGTTCTAGCTATTACTCCAAGATCGACTTGAGATCGGGATATCATTAACTGCGAATACAAGAAGAAAGTATCCCTAAAATGGCCTTTAGGACTCGTTATGGACATTACGAATTCCTTGTCATGCCGTTTAGCTTAACAAAAGCACCAGCAGTATTCATGCACCTCGTGAATCAGGTGTGTAAGCCATATCTGGATAAGTTCGTGATTGTGTTTATCGATGACATCCTTATATACTCGCAGACCAAGGAAGAACATGAGCAACATCTGCGAGCTATCTTGGAACTTTTGAAGAAGGAACAGTTGTATGCAAAACTGTCAAAGCGAATTTTGGATTCGCGTGGTGCAATTCTTAGGTCACGTGGTGAATGAGAATGGAATTCATGTCGACCCTTCCAAGATTGAGGCGATCAAAAATTGGGAAGCCCCAAAGACGCCGACTGAGATACGACAATTTCTGGGATTAGCGGCCTATTACAGACGATTCAGAGAGAACTTTTCGAAGATTGCTCAACCGTTAACAACCTTAACCCAGAAGGATAAGAGATTCGATTGGGGTGAAGCACAAGAAACAGCTTTTCAGACACCGAAGGATAAGCTTTGTGACGCACCGCTTCTATCCTTACCTGACGGTACCGATGGTTTTGTGGTGTGTTGCGATGCTTCTCGACAAGGTCTTGGTTGCGTGTTGATGTAACGGGACAAAGTCATTGCTCATGAGTCATGTCAGTTGACGGTGCATGAGAAGAACTATACGACGCACGACCTTGAGTTAAGAGTTGTGATATTCGCGCTGAAGATTTGGCGTCATTACTTGTATGGAACTCGTTGCACGAACTTTACAGACCATAAGAGTTTGCAACATATTTTTTATCAGAAGGATTTAAACATGAGACAGCGAAGATGGTTCGAGTTGTTGAATGACTATGATTGTGAAATTAAGCATCACCCGGGCAAGGCGAATGTTGTAGCAGACGCTTTGAGCCACAAGGAGCGCGCAAAACCTCTAAGGGTGCGAGCCTTAGAGATGACTATACAAACTGATCTCACTACTCGGATTCGTGAAGCTTAGCAAGAAGCGCTTAAAACGGATAACTTACGGGCTGAAGCATTACGTGGAATGGAAGCACAATTGTTGCCTAAGGAAGATGGAACACTGTACTTCATGGAGCGAATTTGGGTTCCACTCTTCGGCGATCTACGCGCACTTATTTTGGATGAAGCTCACAAGTCAAGGTACTCTATCCATCCTGGATCCGACAAGATGTACCAAGATTTGAGGGACTTTTAGTGGTGGCCCAAGATGAAAGCCGACATCACCACATATGTGAGTAACTGTCTTACTTGAGCCAAAGTTAAGGCGGAGTACCAGAAACCATCAGGGTTGCTGCAACAACCTGAGATTCCCGTGTGGAAATGGGAACATATATCGATGGATTTCATCACCAAGCTACCGAGAACCCAAAGAGGTCATGATATGATTTGGGTAATTATTGATCGACTCACAAAGTCTACGCATTTCTTACCTATCAGTGAGAAAGATAGCACGAAGAAGTTGGCAGAAATCTATCTCAAGGAGATTGTGGCACGTCATGGAGTGCCTGTTTCTATCATATCCGACCGAGATGGTCGTTTTGTGTCGAGAATTTGGCAGACGTTTCAGAAGGCTTTTGGATCACAACTAAACCTTAGTACTGCCTTTCACCCTTAGACAGACGGCCAAAGTAAACGGACGATAAAGACTTTGGAAGACAAACTACGTGCTTGTGTGATGGACTTTGGTGGAAGTTGGGATACTCACTTGCCTTTAGTGGTTTCCTACAATAATAGTTATCACACCAGCATTCATGCCGCTCCGTTTGATGCCTTATATGGACGTAAGTGTCGGTCCCCGTTGTGTTGGGCGGAGACCGGAGATAAACAGCTTATTGGTCCAGAATTGGTTCAGGAAACTACGGACAAGATCGCTCAGATACGCGGTCGTATCAAGTCAGCACGTGATAGACAGAAGAGTTACGCCGACAAGCGGCGGAAACCGTTGGAATTTGAAGTTGGTGATATGGTTTTATTGAAAGTCTCGCCTTGGAAAGGCGTGGTACGATTTGGAAAAAGTGGAAAGTTGAACCCACGGTACATTGGACCTTTCGAGATCCTGGAAAGGATCGGAACCGTTGCATACAAACTGAAACTTCCGGAGGAACTTAGCAGTGTCCACGACACGTTTCACGTGTCTAATCTCAAGAAAAGTCCTACTCAAGAAACAGTCGTCATTCCCGCAGACGAGATTCACGTCAACGACAAACTCCAATTTACTGAAGAACCTGTTGAGGTTACGGACTGGAAGGTCTACAAAACACGGAGAAGTCGTATTAAACTCGTCAAAGTCCGTTGGAATTCACGTCATGACCCAGAGTTTACATGGGAACGTGAAGACCAAATCAAGTCTAAGTATCCGCATTTGTTCCACAACTCCCCTGCAACCGATAACGCAGCCTGAATTTCGTGACGAAATTCTTTTAACGGGGGGAGAATGTGACAACTGGCATTTTTCCATGTATTTTCGTACAATGTGAACAGTAACTTGTGATATATGGTTGTGTATGATGAATTAATTATATGAATGATTTCCTGTTTACTTTCAAAGGCTTACAAATGCATTTCATGTTACCTGTGATTGTTATATGCAACTTGAAATAGTTAAATTAGTGCATAGAACGAAACTAGCACAATAATCAGATAAACTAGTAGTACTGACGGGAGTTCAGTACTCTGACATACGTCATGATAGGACACAGATTGAATCCCGGAACCAAATTTTACACTAGAATTCTATGTAGGAAAGTAGGGGTTATAAAACTATCTTCTGAGTGACGATTTAAGCAATAAAAAGTACCTGAAACACACCCTAAATGCAGAATTCTGCAGAAATCAGCAAAATTCAGCAATTTAACACCAAAATACAATGTAGAAATATGGTATAAGTGTCCAGAATAACTTGTAAAGTGTCGGGAATGAAAACTGTCATAAAAGGTATCTCATAACACACTAAACTGCGCAACTTAGCACCTTAACGAACCGGTAACCAAACCAACAACCGAACACTACCCGAAACACCAAAATTGAACTAGAAGCATTGTTTTAACATCATGAAGCTAGTTATTACCACTAAACACCATAATACACCTCAAAACATATAAACACATTAAACCTCTAACTAGATCACTTAAACCTTAACTAATCACTAACTTAATAGTTGAAATCAAACTATACACCCCCAATGTAACACCCCGAAAATATTAGAAATTAATATTTATTTACATATGGTATATATGTTGGTCATAACCAAAGAATAATGCGACTAGGAATAATTAACCTAGTTAGTCGTGAATTATAGAAATAACAAGGAAACTTGGTTATAAACCCCATTATAAAAACTTGAGCTAAGTTGAGGGACTAAAATTTGTAGGATCGCTTTCTAACCCAAACGAGTCGATCAGAAGAGTTCTCAGACTAAATCAGAGGTGGAATTCATTGATTTAGTCTTCGTTCAGCTTGTTATACACTTTTAACTGTCTAGTTTATTGATCTGAAAGTTTTTACAGCACAGAGACACTTCAGCAGCACTTCGGCGTCCGGAATACAATTTCGTACGAAATGAAACGATCAGACACATATATATAGGCATTTAATTTCGCACGAAATAGCCAGCATGCTATTTCGTACGAAATAGCACATGTTGATTTCGTACGAAATAGCCCAATGTTATTTCGTGCGAAATTACCTTATCACATACTTTTCTCGTTTTTCGTGCTCTGATCTTTCAGTACTAATCTAAGACTCGAACGAAGACGAAGTCGACAGACGTATGCACCAACAAAATTGATAAATTGAAAAATGGTTTTAAAACTAATAACAAAACACCACAACACACACACTTGTGTATGTTTTGGTCATGTAATCCACAGGAGCCAAAGAAGGCTCTCTTGTTCAAACCCTAGCTTGCAAAAATTGGCCAAATCAAGAGGGCAATTCAAGTTTAAATCGAAAACCAAGCTCAAATTAGTGATCACCCAAGTGAAGGGATCACAAGGTATGTCAAATTTCATTATTTGATTCCATCTTGAATTCTTGATAAACATATGAAATCAAAATCTGAACTTAAATGTTAGATGTTTGAATGAAATTATGATAAATTTATGATTAGGAACGAACCCTTGTCAATAATTTGATGCATTGGTGTTCATAACTATGAAATTCATATTCACCAACTTAGGTGTTAAATGGGTTTTGTAGGATGATGATGAACACTAGAATTTTGATCATAAAATGGGTGTTATTTGATTTCCATGAAGTGAATCTAGGTGTTGTTATGCATACTAGATATAATGGACTTGAAAATGATGTTTAATCTTGGCTAAATAATTAGTCATGAACTTGATTGTAGATTTTATAAAATTATTCCCACAAGGTGTTTGTTAAAATGCCTAAACGGAAGCAAATTTGTTGAAATTTAGAGTAAAAATGCATAATTGAATTATATGGCGAATTATGCGAAATATATTGTGATTAGAGTTCTAAACAAGTCGTTGGTTGAACTCTGTAGGCAAGACTATAGAATCTTCGAGCACACGAGCCGGGGTGAAGGCATGCTTGAAGGAAATGCTTTGAGGTATGTAACTTGCGGTTTCGTTACATTATGCATACACATTGGTCATAGTTATGTTAATAATATTGTAGTGTAATATACGAGTTTGGTATGTCATTGAAGTGACGAAGCTCACTCGACAACCAAACGGATCAAAATAAAGGTTAGAACATGTTTGGAATGTCAATGAAGTGATGTATCTCACTCGATAACCAAACGGGTCAAAATAGTTATTTAGATATGTTTGGTGATGATATAGTGAAAATAGTCGAGTTTGGTATGTCATTGAAGTGACGAATTTCACTCGACAAGCAAACGGGTCAAAATAATGGTTAGAATAAGTTTGGGAACTCATTGAAGTGGTGGTTTACACTCGACAACCAAACAGGTCAAAACTATGTTTTAAAACAGTAGAGTTTGAAGTGACTTGAATGTCACACAATGAATGGGTATTATAAATGCGTAAGCCGGGAAACGGACACGCTAAATTTGGTTTAAATGAGTCCTTAGTTATGGGTCAAAAGTTTAGAAAAAAATGACTTTGTAGAATTTGCTTAAACGCGTGTGCTTGAAAGGTTGACAACAAGCACGACACTAATGTGTGCGCGAACCATGTGATGGGAGCGAAACCCTGATGTTTGATAAGCTCGGGAATGGGTCAAAATGTTTAGAAATAGTTAATGAAAAGAAATATGTAGTGTATCTTAAAATTAAACGGGTCGAATAATTGTAAAAAAAACAATTTATAAGACATTCACTTATAAACCAGGTTTCGTTGCAAACAAAGAAGGTAAACGGATCCGTATTTTAATTACGGACGCATAGGAAAAAGAATCATGCAAATCGGACAAGTAGATTGAAAGTTATGGCACTTTTAAAGTTAGAATTTTGTTAAAAATTGTAGTTGGGCAAATGCAGCATCAAAAAGACAATCATTCTGTCGAAACTAAGGTGTCGCGTCGCGCGACCACGATCTGGAAACACTGTCGCGTAGCGCGACCTGTGCCGCGGCCCGCGAAGAAATCACCTAAGTCTCTCGCGGCCCGCGAGAGACATGGTTGCTGGAAATTTTGTTTTTGTTTGTTTATTTGACCCATTTATTTTGTTCGAGCTGTTATTTAACTATCAAAACTAACATTTAAGTTGGTTTTGATCATAGGTTTATATCAAGAGTCCCGGATGAAGATCATGCAACGGAAACGGACTGAACACATGTCATTTAAAGTTTCCACGATGATCTTATTTTGTATTAATTATAAGTGAATATCGTAAACACTTAGAAATATATTTTGAAATGTTTCTAAACATGTATAAATGTTAACTTGGAAAAGTTTTTGAAAGTTCGCATTTTCACATAAAATGCGTATTTAATATTATAATCATGTTAAAATGAGACGGGTCTTACACCCCACCCCCCTTGGGACGGTCACAAGGTGGCCCCCACCTTCACCATTCTTTTGATTTATTTATTGGACATGTTATGGAGATATTGAACATAGGAACCTTTGTGTAATGATATGTTGGAAGTAAATTTATAAAAACCATAAGACATAACATACACTTATCTTCATCACAAATTCAAAACACAAACTTCCTCTTCTCCCTCTACAAGCTCACGACCAAACACCCCTTTTTTCACCATCATTTTCAAGTCCATTCTCAAGCAATATAAGGTGTCTCTAAGGTGATTCAAGCATAGTTAGGAAGGTTTCAAGCAAAAGAACTTGAAGGACCATCTCAAGGAGCTTTTACCCACCTCTTTTCTTCTTCATCTTGCATCTTGTTCTTCCCTAGCCCTTGTGCTAGTAGTAAGCTCTCTTGATCTTGTTTTTACACTTGATTTTAGTAGTTAAAGTATGTAGTAACAAGATAATCTAAAGATCACACCAACACAAGAACATGAACATAAGAATAAAGCTTGAAATCATGAAGATCTAAGTTGTTTGAGTGTATGTGATGAACATGTTTGTTGATTTCTTGAATGTATGGTGTAGATCACCACATAAAGCTTGCTAGATGACGATTTAAAACATGATCTAGCAAGTGTGAGGATGAATCTTGAAAGATCTAAGTTGATCATCCTTTATGTTAAGTGTGAACTTGAAGATGAACATGATTTTGTGTAGGATGATGATTCCTACAAGTTGTAAGTCTTAAAAATATAAGATTTCAAAAATAAAATTTTCAAGAAAACTAAAGTTTACTTCATGATTTACAAGACTTGGTTTGTAAAAGAAAATAAACACATTTTTTGTGTTAAAATGGAACTAGTAAAGTATGGAAAAAATGAAAAATCCAAGAAGATGATTTTTTGTAAAAGTGAGTTACAAGTTGTGAAGATGGAAATTTTGTAAGAATGAGTTTTATGAAATAAAAACCATGGATTTAGTGTTAGTAAATCATCTTAAACATTATGTTAAATTACTACAAGATTTTATAAAACTTCAAGTTCATACCACCTTGTAGAAGTGTATATTATGGCTCATGGTAAGTTGTAGGATAATTGTTGATGATTGATGATCAAATTTAGAAAAGAAAATTATATGCTAATAAGCATGGAAACCTCCATTTTCAAGGGAAACTATGGCAAAATTTTGTAAAAATTCAACACTTAGAAAAATATTTCTAAACAAGTGTTTACAAGTAATTTTTTATCATGGTTTTGAATATAAAATTGCCATAATTTTTGTTATTAAAATTACTAGTATTGGAGGTTGATTTTCAATAATAAAAATGACAAAGTATATATTTAGGAAAATATATATTTAGAAGTCACAAATTTATGTGCTACATGTATATTACTTGTATTAGTTATATAAAAATTAGGGACTTGAAATAATACACCACACCAAATGTAACACCCTAATTCGTATTTGACAAAAAGTCGCAGCGGAAACACGAACCATAAAATTTCTTTCATTATAAATACCTCAACTTATTCAAAATTTAACTTTAACATAATTCTTGTTCATAAATCCGTCATCCTCTTATTTACTAATTAAAAACATAGCTTACGTTTACTACATTTTACATTCAACGTCCCCGTACAATCTCTCAAGTGGCTCGGTCTTCAATCCCTAATCCTTGTGATAATCGCTCATTATCCGTACAACCTGCATTCACCACATACATTCATAACATTAGCACACATTAAAGAAACAAAGTTCATTCGCGTGCACTTCACACTTCGTCATCTACTAAGCTTTAAGCGTTCCATCTGCATTCCATTTCCTGGTGAGGCTTCAATAATGTACCTGCATTACTTTTCATTCTCGAGGCACACCATTAATAACGTTAACCCTCATCGTCTCTAAATCATGCTTACATACGTACTCACATACATATCTACATACGTACATATTTTCCCTACAACTTTACATACGTGCATACACTCATACATGCCTTTACACATACATACATACACATCTACATACATACAAACCTTTCCCACATCATTGCATACATACATACCCTCGTACATATCTTTACACATACATACATACATACACATCTACATGCATACAAACCTTTCCCACATCATTACATACATACATACCCTCGTACATATCTTTACACATACATACATACACATCTACATGCATACAAACCTTTCCCACATCATTGCATACATACATACCCTCGTACATATCTTTACACATACATACATACACATCTACATGCATACAAACCTTTCCCACATCATTGCATACATACATACCCTCGTACATATCTTTACACATACATACATACACATCTACATGCATACAAACCTTTCCCACATCATTGCATACATACATACCCTCGTACATATCTTTACACATACATACATACACATCTACATGCATACAAACCTTTCCCACATCATTGCATACATACATACCCTCGTACATATCTTTACACATACATACATACACATCTACATGCATACAAACCTTTACCACATCATTGCATATATACATACCCTCGTACATATCTTTACACATACATACATACACATCTACATGCATACAAACCTTTCCCACATCATTGCATACATACCAATGAGAATTAAATTAATAATTCTTACCTGGGGTACGGGATCCCACTTTAAGGTTCCCAAATGGAACCTAAGGTGGGATTCTTGCCTGGGCTATGGGATCCCGCTTTAAGGTTCAGGAACCTGAGGTGGGATTCTTACCTGGGCTTTGGGATCCCGCTTTAAGGTTCAGGAACCTGAGGTGGGATTCTTACCTGGGCTTTGGGATCCCGCTTTAAGGTTCAGGAACCTGAGGTGGGATTCTTACCTGGGCTTTGGGATCCTGCTTTAAGGTTCAGGAACCTGAGGTGGGATTCTTACCTGGGCTTTGGGATCCCTCTTTAACCTCCCGTTTCTTCCTACATGCTTGTAAATTCACATTCTATCATATGAACTTAAAATCCCACATCCGGATTACGGAAATTCTTAACTTACGCTCTATCGGCTTATTATCATTATCTAACTATTTGACCCGTTATGGGTATTTGCGCATTAAACGGTTTATGACAACAAAACCATACTTCCCATTTCCATACTTGTCCAAAACATTAAACTAATCGTATAACTTGTTCTTAAACCACTTATTAAGATCATTTGCCCAAAATACCCATCAAGGGCATTTTGGTCAACTTTAATCCCATCCTTTACGACGAAAGACTACGACACATAATTGACTTCAACCATCATGCTTAGTTAATTAAAACGCCTTATAACTTAAACGAACATAAGAAGTGATTGCAGAAATCACTTACCTCGTGCGTCCGAGTTCGTGTCCGTTATCTTGTCTCTTTTTGACCCGTTAGCCTTTCATGCTTGAGTCCTTCTCGACATGATTCCTATACTTTCATGTCACCAAATCACATTCTTATTAGCATACATAATTGTACAAGCTAACGATCATATCGATCGTATAATTCATATTTGACGTTCATAGTCACTTCTAACAAGCATAATACATGTAACCAAATTCATATCATTTCCAACTCGTGGAGTCCGTAATGTCATCGCATTAGACACACATACGTCTAACACGCATCATATAACTTACTTTAGTCTTACAATTATGACAACATGACAGTTGACTTTTAGAAGTCAACGATCCATTTACTTTAACTTTTGACTTTTCATTATATACTCGTAACATTATAATCGACTATACGGACATCACTATATACATATAATCTTTTACTTACATACAATTTCATCTATTAAGCTCACCTAGGCATTTCATCAAACACTTGGTGTGCGTACTACCTTCTAAGCATAACGTACAACTAATTCATGCACAATCTTCTAATTTCATACATAATTCATCAATTTCTTCCTTCCAATCAACACGAATCATACATGCATAATCATCAAACATATAATCATCACATTTCTTCCAATCCTTCTAACATGAATCCATCATACATAACATGATACATCAATTTTGGACAAGAATTGGACCTTGATGATATATCCATGCTATCATCTTTACCCTAACAATTGGGTTTCACCTTTACACATCAAATTAACACAAACCATACATAACATATGTTCTATATGATGATTCTAACACTTATACATGATCAATTTCACATTAACTTACGGATTAGAACATAACCCACTTCACACATGATCACCAATCTTTGATTCAAGACATACCTTACGATCCCCTTGTGAAGGTGATCACTAATTCATGCTCGGTTGTGAATTTGGGCCTTGATTCATTCTTCAATTTGAAGCTTTTGCATGAACTAGGGTTTGGGGCTCTTGAGAGCCCCTGATCGATCTATCCAGAACACACACGAAAGTGTGTGTGTGTGTGTGTGTGTGATCTTTTATTTATTAACATAACTTTCATTCCATACCACTTTAGTCCCTCGTGTTTACCTCTAAAACACAATTGGCACCACTTTCATCTTTTAATGGTTTTCACCATACACTTAACTAGGTCAAATAGACTAGTTATTTATTTCATTGAATATTCATGGGGAACATAAAACGAATATAAACATTCGGGTTTTGGGGCGTTACAAGTCTACCCCCCTTAAATGAGGTTTCGTCCCCGAAACCTTTCTTATTTCCTCTTACACACACACATCAATGTTTGACTTAACACTCTCATCACATTCATAAGTAATCATCCTAACTCATTTCATAATTATTCATGCAATTGGCTTTTTCTTCTTAACAAGGCTGTACTTTCCATGGCATACTTTCATATAACATTCTCATTTCCTTTGACCCGTTAAAACAGGTTAATATACATTCTTATTCAAACTTATAATAATGCTTACACTCATATGATCATTTTATAACAGATTAAATACCTTCATCTCATCCTTTAAGATTTCATTCTATAGACGCATTGCATAACATTTAACCCTTGTTTTGTTATCACAACAAAACTACCATTTCATAGTCACACCTACGTGCTTAACTCCGTAGCTAACATCATTCTACGTTTCTATAATCTTTTGTACCATACATATCCTCACGTTACTTGCACATTCGGATATTTTCATTCCTATCATTCTTTTGTTCTTTTGCTTTACATTACTTTTATGACTTGTTTGACGCATACATGGTCAAGCTATTGACTTCTTCTTATGTAGACTAGTTCTGTCTTTTATATCTTAAATCCGTTTCGCGGATTCGAACACATTATTCATACCTTTCGTACCTTCTATGTTTTGAATCCGTCTCGCGGATTCAAACATTGCATTTACGCCTTTCATTCTTTGAATCCGTCTTGCGGATTCAAACATTGCATATACGCTTTTCATCCCTTGAATCCGTCTCGCGGATTCAAGCATTGCATTCATATCTTTCATTCTTTGAATCCGTCTCGCGGATTTAAACATTGCATATACGCTTTTCATCCCTTGAATCCGTCTCGCGGGTTCAAGCATTGCATTCATATCTTTCATTCTTTGAATCCGTCTCGCGGATTCAAACATTGCATATACGCTTTTCATCCCTTGAATCCGTCTCGCGGGTTCAAGCATTGCATTCATATCCTTCATTCTTTGAATCCGTCTCGCGGATTCAAACATTGCATATACGCTTTTCATCCCTTGAATCCGTCTCGCGGGTTCAAGCATCGCATTTCATGTTTCGAATCCGTCTCGCGGATTCTAGCATAGCATTTCATGTTTCGAATCCGTCTCGCGGATTCTAGCATAGCATTTCATGTTTCGAATCCGTCTCGCGGATTCTAACATAGCATTTCATATTTCGAATCCGTCTCGCGGATTCTAACATAGCATTTGATACTCTCATTCTTGAGAGTCTTACATTTCTCTTCACCCTCACGTCCACCTACTACTTAATTCTAACGGACATACCTATATTAATTATCACGGTCCCACGAACGTCATATGCTTCACGTGTACTGGCCAGGTACACAATCCACATACTAGTTTCGTGTCTTCGTGTAATTGTCACCTTATGTCCGAAGAATTAGGTTTCGGCACGTGTATCATTTTTCAAAACATGTTTACTATACCATCATGGTCCTTCATTTAGCATTTTTTTTCCCTTAATGCATTTTACCATTTCATATACCGACATATTGAATTTACGTACCTGGGTTCAACTTTATCTTATTTCATGCCTTGGTGTTGGTACTTGACCGCACTCGCGGATCATCCTCTTCAAACGCTTATACTTACCTTGCATATACAAAACCGTCAGTTTCTTTATGCGTGTACATAAGTACATACTTACATTCTCTTTTACCTTTGGATCTTGACCGAGTCTTGGATTGTACGGGTTTCTTATCACAAGAGCACACAGGTTTGAGTTCAAGCACTTACCTTCTTACACTTGATTCTCTCAAACCAGGGCTCTGATACCAACTTGTAACACCCTAATTCGTATTTGACAAAAAGTCGCAGCGGAAAAACGAACCATAAAATTTCTTTCATTATAAATACCTCAACTTATTCAAAATTTAACTTTAACATAATTCTTGTTCATAAATCCGTCATCCTCTTATTTACTAATTAAAAACATAGCTTACGTTTACTACATTTTACATTCAACGTCCCCGTACAATCTCTCAAGTGGCTCGGTCTTCAATCCCTAATCCTTGTGATAATCGCTCATTATCCGTACAACCTGCATTCACCACATACATTCATAACATTAGCACACATTAAAGAAACAAAGTTCATTCGCGTACACTTCACACTTCGTCATCTACTAAGCTTTAAGCGTTCCATCTGCATTCCATTTCCTGGTGAGGCTTCAATAATGTACCTGCATTACTTTTCATTCTCGAGGCACACCATTAATAACGTTAACCCTCATCGTCTCTAAATCATGCTTACATACGTACTCACATACATATCTACATACGTACATATTTTCCCTACAACTTTACATACGTGCATACACTCATACATGCCTTTACACATACATACATACACATCTACATACATACAAACCTTTCCCACATCATTGCATACATACATACCCTCGTACATATCTTTACACATACATACATACACATCTACATGCATACAAACCTTTCCCACATCATTACATACATACATACCCTCGTACATATCTTTACACATACATACATACACATCTACATGCATACAAACCTTTCCCACATCATTGCATACATACATACCCTCGTACATATCTTTACACATACATACATACACATCTACATGCATACAAACCTTTCCCACATCATTGCATACATACATACCCTCGTACATATCTTTACACATACATACATACACATCTACATGCATACAAACCTTTCCCACATCATTGCATACATACATACCCTCGTACATATCTTTACACATACATACATACACATCTACATGCATACAAACCTTTCCCACATCATTGCATACATACATACCCTCGTACATATCTTTACATATACATACATACACATCTACATGCATACAAACCTTTCCCACATCATTGCATACATACATACCCTCGTACATATCTTTACACATACATACATACACATCTACATGCATACAAACCTTTCCCACATCATTGCATATATACATACCCTCGTACATATCTTTACACATACATACATACACATCTACATGCATACAAACCTTTCCCACATCATTGCATACATACCAATGAGAATTAAATTAATAATTCTTACCTGGGGTACGGGATCCCACTTTAAGGTTCCCAAATGGAACCTAAGGTGGGATTCTTGCCTGGGCTATGGGATCCCGCTTTAAGGTTCAGGAACCTGAGGTGGGATTCTTACCTGGGCTTTGGGATCCCGCTTTAAGGTTCAGGAACCTGAGGTGGGATTCTTACCTGGGCTTTGGGATCCCGCTTTAAGGTTCAGGAACCTGAGGTGGGATTCTTACCTGGGCTTTGGGATCCTGCTTTAAGGTTCAGGAACCTGAGGTGGGATTCTTACCTGGGCTTTGGGATCCCTCTTTAACCTCCCGTTTCTTCCTACATGCTTGTAAATTCACATTCTATCATATGAACTTAAAATCCCACATCCGGATTACGGAAATTCTTAACTTACGCTCTATCGGCTTATTATCATTATCTAACTATTTGACCCGTTATGGGTATTTGCGCATTAAACGGTTTATGACAACAAAACCATACTTCCCATTTCCATACTTGTCCAAAACATTAAACTAATCGTATAACTTGTTCTTAAACCACTTATTAAGATCATTTGCCCAAAATACCCATCAAGGGCATTTTGGTCAACTTTAATCCCATCCTTTACGACGAAAGACTACGACACATAATTGACTTCAACCATCATGCTTAGTTAATTAAAACGCCTTATAACTTAAACGAACATAAGAAGTGATTGCAGAAATCACTTACCTCGTGCGTCCGAGTTCGTGTCCGTTATCTTGTCTCTTTTTGACCCGTTAGCCTTTCATGCTTAAGTCCTTCTCGACATGATTCCTATACTTTCATGTCACCAAATCACATTCTTATTAGCATACATAATTGTACAAGCTAACGATCATATCGATCGTATAATTCATATTTTACGTTCATAGTCACTTCTAACAAGCATAATACATGTAACCAAATTCATATCATTTCCAACTCGTGGAGTCCGTAATGTCATCGCATTAGACACACATACGTCTAACACGCATCATATAACTTACTTTAGTCTTACAATTATGACAACATGACAGTTGACTTTTAGAAGTCAACGATCCATTTACTTTAACTTTTGACTTTTCATTATATACTCGTAACATTATAATCGACTATACGGACATCACTATATACATATCATCTTTTACTTACATACAATTTCATCTATTAAGCTCACCTAGGCATTTCATCAAACACTTGGTGTGCGTACTACCTTCTAAGCATAACGTACAACTAATTCATGCACAATCTTCTAATTTCATACATAATTCATCAATTTCTTCCTTCCAATCAACACGAATCATACATGCATAATCATCAAACATATAATCATCACATTTCTTCCAATCCTTCTAACATGAATCCATCATACATAACATGATACATCAATTTTGGACAAGAATTGGACCTTGATGATATATCCATGCTATCATCTTTACCCTAACAATTGGGTTTCACCTTTACATGTCACACCCCGACCACGTGTAACATACAAAACGTGGCGGAAACATCGGGGAGTGTTGTAACAGAATTAATTGTCTCATAACCATGGCATACAAAGTTTTATTTAGTTATTAAACAAGGGTGTTTCATTGTCTTGAACAGTAAACAAAAGAGTTTATAACATAATTAAACATAGTCTATCTTCTTTTAAAGTCTCTAAGGCACAGGTCCGCCCTAGTATCATGATCAACATCCTACGGAAAAGCTCCTGAAAACACATGTGAAAATAGGTACGTCAGCATAAAAATGCCTGTGAGATACATAGGTTTGTAAAAATAGGATTCATGACTTATGTTTAAGAAAAATGTTTAGTCATGAACCTTGTAGTTTGCTTTGTCTTGTGAAAAGTATGTTATTTATATAAAATGTTCTATGTCTCAATATTGCAATGATTCAAATAACGTTACGACATGTAATACCATACAAACACTTATATATAGGAAGTACCAGCGGCGTATCCACCATGCTTGTATCATATTACACACGCATCGTTACTTAATCACTTAATCAAACCAAACCAACCAATGTAAGAAATCTATGTTTAAACCAATTGTCAATTGTATTGAATAATATGTCAAAGTGTTTTATGTCAAGATGTAAATCATGTCAAATGTCTATGTCAAATATCCATGTCAGATGTCTATGTCAAATATGTCATGTATGGCAAGTGAAATGTCTCAACTAAACCATATGCACAAAAAAACAAAATATTGAAGTAAAACTTGGTTTAAATCAAAGCTATGTTTTGTGTAATTGCATGCAACTATTTAATATGAACATTTATGCGGTATTGTGAAAATGCATACATCCAAGCCTTGTGACTGTGGTGATAAACCCTTTAAACGAATTAAAGGTCTATCTGTCTTATATCATCGAATTCGGTCATTCCTTTCTGTCCCCTTTCCCTGGGATGTCCGGAACGGGAGTTGTCAATTCCTATGGTACCACTACCTACTAACGAACGGCGTAGCTAATGTTAATGAATGTATTGTCCCATGTAAACAAACCAAATGTCATACCAGAATTGTAAGCATGTGAAAACAATGCACTAAGTATGTAATTAAATGAACATACATAGCGTGAAATGTCATGTAAAACGATGTACTAAGTAATTCACAAAATGGGCACACCTAGCATGAAATGTCATGTAAAACAATGTACCAAGTAATGCACAAAATGGGCACACCTAGCATGAAATGTCAGGTAAAACAATGTACTAAGTAATGCACAAAATTGGGCACACCTAGCATGAAATGTCATAAAATCATGTACTATAATGTACTAACGAACATAGCATGTATATGATGTGAAAACAGGAAAGCATGAAAGTAACAAGTAGGCACATGTGTTTCACCCCAAAACAGTTTGGAAAACAGTAAAAGAGGGGTCTATGTACTCACTTGTGATTGCTCAGATGTCTAAAGATAATCACCAAGTAATGCTAGAGATCTCGGAATCAAACGGCACCTAGTATAGGTAACTATGTTAATAAACCGGACCTATCTCGGAAGATTGGGTAGCATTAGGGTTTGTAAACCAAATGAGTGTAGGAACTCACGTGATATGGTTTAACAAAGCCTATATGCTAAATGAAACTTAACCTAAGTCTTATTGACCCATTATGATCCGTTTAGGTAGCTTACGCTACTTTAACGCATCGTGCGCGTGAAACGCGTTCGGACCGCCTAACTAGTCCTATGACAAGTATTATATGCCTAAACATGTTACATAATCAGTTACGTGACAAAAGTTTAGGTTACATATGCTAAATTACCAATTATGTATGAAAAGGGTATTCTGGTAATTTACCTAAGGCATATAAACTACCTATCATACAACTACTTAAACGTCGTGACCATAAGGTATAACCTCGGAAGGTTATTCCCTACACTATGGTCACCTAATGTATTTGGTCGGATCCTAATGATCGACCAAACTGGGTCGGGTTCGAAGGTATAAGCGATTGATCATATCGCTTACCCTACGACCCTAGACAATGTGGTAATCAGTAGGCATAGTCCCAAGGGACTATGACCATCGTGATCACAATCACGTTGCGAAGTTCAATCGAACTTCGCATTGACCATTACTGGTCAACGCTGAAAGTCAAACAAAGTCTGACTTTCTGACTCGAAAAGCAGTAAAAATAAGGAAAAGAACGAAAGAATACTTACGAAGGGTCCCCGAATGCTAATCAAAATCAAAATAGCTCAGGTATGAAACAAAGGTTTCAACTTAGAGCACAAATGATCAGATTCTTGTGAGAAATGTGTGAAATGTGATGGGTATTTATAGATTTCGGGTAACCGTTAAGATCGTTTCATGAAAACCGTGCTCGAATCTCATGCGTACATTTGTCAAAATGTTATGGTTACTGAATATGGCCTATTAAGAGCTGAAAGGGCAAGTTTAGAACTTGTGGTTGTGGTTTAATCAGCTGATAATCTGCTGACTGTTTGATATTATATGTTCTGGACAAGGCTAGCGCACCGCTACGCTAAAAGTGTAGCGCACCGCTAGGCTTAAGTTTGGCAGATTTACACTTTTGGTCCCTGTCATGCATTCAGCCCATTTTCGACACGTTTAAGGCCCGTTAACCCCATTTCAAAGCTCTAAAATGAAGTTAAAGTATAGGGAACTTAAAATGTGTTCAAAAATATCTCGGATGTCGGTTCGTTTAGCCGTACGGTTGCGATGTTCGGTTAATTACGACGGAATGCGCACAAGCGCGAAAAACGATCCAAATGACGCGACGAATGGATTTTTCTTATGGCGAACACTAAAATATAATGTAGTCATGCTTACATAAATTTTTGGATGTCCGGATGTATTCAGAACGTAAGTTATGCGCGAAAATGCAAACTTGTGCACTTTTTGACACTTTTAGTCCCTGAATGACCCAAAAGTTTATTTTAGCATACCGAACCCCTCAAAGCCTATTTCTAAGCTATGTAAAGGATATTTATGGTATGTTTAACTTATGGTTATGTTCCGGAATGTTCGTTACAGTTCAAATTGACATACTTTCGCAGTTTGTCATATTTAGTCCCTGTAAGCGAATTAACTTGTTTTTGCCATACCAAAGCCTTCAAAACTTATTTCTAAGTTATGTAAAGGTTATTTAAGGTATGTTGAGTATATGTTGATGTTCCGGAGTATTTCTCGCATTAAACTGAGTACGTTTACGCACTAGTTTGCATATAACTCTCCAGAAAGTGATGTAGAGTTTAGAATTACATAAAAGTCAAAACATGAAAAATGTAAAACATAACAAAACAAACATTGTGATCAAATAACATTGTTTTATTGATAACAGAACTGTTCATAGTGATTACAAGCACAGTTGTTACAGTCTCCCCTACTTGTGGAAATTTCGTCCCGAAATTTATTTAGAGGAAACTCGTGGAAAAAGATGTGGATATTTCGCTTTCATTTGATCTTCGCGTTCCCAAGTAAACCCGGGCCCACGTTTAGCTTCCCAGCGAACTTTGACCAAAGGAATGCGCTTGCGTTTAAGCCACTTGACTTCACGTTCCATGATTTCCACTGGTTTCTCAACAAATTTCAGTGTTGTACCAACACGAATTTCGTCAAGCGGTATGGAGAAATTCTCATCAGCTGTACACTTCTTGAGATTGGACACGTGAAAAGTTGGATGAACATTTCCCAGTTCAGGAGGTAACTCAAGTCTGTAGGCTACCTTTCCGATTCTTTCGACGATCTTGAATGGTCCAACGTATCTAGGTGCAAGTTTTCCTTTCTTTCCAAATCTGATCACACCTTTCCAAGGTGAGACCTTAAGTAATACTCGATCACCGACTTGAAATTCCAAGGCTTTGCGTTTTGGATCCGCGTAAATCTTCTGACGGCTCTGAGCTGCCTGAAGGTTATCGCGAACTTTCTTTACCTTATCTGTTGTCTCTAAAATGAGGGCAGGTCCAGTAAGTTGGGCCTCTCCGATCTCATTCCAGCAGACTGGTGAACGACATTTTTGACCATAGAGAGCCTCGAAAGGAGCCATTTTGATGCTGGTGTGATAACTGTTGTTGTAGGAGAATTCAATCAATTTAAGATGTGAATCCCAGCTACCACCAAAATCGATCACACAAGCTCTTAGCATATCCTCCAGAGTCTGGATTGTTCTCTCAGATTGACCATCCGTTTGCGGATGATAAGCTGTGCTCAGATTAAGTTGGGTCCCCATAGCAGATTGCATGGTTCTCCAAAAGTGAGAAGTGAAACGAGCATCTCTGTCAGAAATGATGTTCAACGGAACACCATGTCGAGCTACAATTTCATCTACATAGATTTGAGCAAGTCTGTCAGCAGGAAAATCCTCACGGATTGGCAAGAAATGTGCTGACTTTGTAAGACGGTCAACAACTACCCAGATGGCATCATGACCTTTCTTAGTGCGTGGAAGTTTGGTAACGAGATCCATAGTAATGTTTTCCCATTTCCAAACTGGGATCTCTGGTTGCACCAATAAACCAGAAGGACGTTGATGTTCAGCCTTAACCTTAAGACAAGTAAGGCATTTTGACACGTATAAGGCAATGTCTTTCTTCATACCAGGCCACCAATAGTGAATACGAAGATCCTTATACATTTTATCTGAGCCCGGATGAATAGAATAACGAGACTTATGGGCTTCATCCATAAGCAAGGTACGAAGATCATCTAGGCTTGGGACCCACAAACGGTCCATGAAGTAATATGATCCATTGTCCTTCAGTTCCAGAGCAGGCGTTATGTGATAGGGAAATTCCTTATCCATCAAACCTTGTGCAACACAAGATTGTTGAGCCTGAGAAATGCGGGCTTGAATATCAGATCGAGCTTGAATAACAGATTGAACACGTACACAATGAAGCTTAGTACGTTCCTTGCGACTCAATGCATCAGCTACGACACTCGCCTTACCAGGATGGTAGCGAATTTCGCAGTCATAGTCGTTTAAAAGCTCAACCCAACGTCGTTGCCTCATGTTGAGTTCTTTCTTATTGAAGATATGCTGAAGACTTTTGTGGTCCGTGAAAACCACACATTTTGTACCGTACAAATAATGTCTCCAGATCTTGAGAGCAAAGACAACTGCACCCAACTCAAGATCATGAGTGGTGTAGTTCTTCTCATGTATCTTCAACTGCCTCGATGCATAAGCTATGACTTTGTTCCTTTGCATAAGAACACAGCCAAGACCCAATTTAGATGCATCACAATACACGACAAAATCATCATCACCCTCAGGCAATGATAGAACAGGCGCATCGCAAAGCTTCTGCTTCAGGTGTTGAAAAGCTTCCTCTTGTTTGTACCCCCAATAAAAGGGCATTTTCTTCTGAGTTAGAGCAGTTAGAGGAACTGCAATCTTCGAGAAGTTTTCTATGAAGCGGCGATAATAACCCGCTAGACCAAGAAAAGAACGAACTTCAGTAGGAGTAGTAGGCGCATCCCAATCCTTAATCGCACTGATCTTGGAGGGATCTACATGAATACCTTGTTTGTTGATAATATGCCCCAAAAATTGAACTTCTTTAAGCCAAAATTCGCACTTGGAGAATTTGGCGAAAAGTTGCTCTTTCTTTAGGAGTTCCAGAGTAAGACGAAGATGTTGCTCGTGGTCAGCTTGCGTCTTAGAATAAATCAAGATGTCGTCAATAAAAACAATGACGAACTGATCCAAATAAGGTTTGCAGACCCTATTCATTAAGTCCATGAAAACAGCAGGAGCATTAGTCAAACCGAATGGCATGACTGTGAATTCATAATGCCCATAACGAGTACGGAACGCTGTCTTCGGAATGTCTTCTTCTTGCACCCGAAGTTGATGATATCCTGATCGCAGATCAATCTTCGAAAAATAAGAAGCGCCTTGTAACTGATCAAAGAGGTCGTCTATGCGAGGTAGGGGATATCGATTCTTGATGGTAAGCTTGTTAAGCTCACGATAATCGATACACATTCTAAAGGATCCATCCTTCTTCTTGACAAAAAGAACGGGAGCACCCCAAGGTGAAAAACTGGGACGGATAAAGCCTTTGTCAGAGAGCTCCTGAAGCTGTTTAGACAACTCTTGCATCTCAGATGGTGCAAGACGATATGGAGCTCTGGCAATGGGATTTGCACCAGGTACGAGATCAATGCGGAACTCGACTTGGCGTGCTGGAGGTAGACCAGGTAAATCTTCAGGGAACACTTCAGAATAATCCCGAACGACAGGAATATCTGAAATAGACTTACCCTTGCCTTTATCTTCTGTAACATGTGCTAAGAAAGCCACATAGTTCTTCCGTAAATACTTCCGAGCTTTAAAACAAGACATGAGTTTGAGACCACCGATAGGCTTCTCACCTTGAACCTGCAGAATCTCGCCTGACGAAAGCGGCACACGAACAATCTTCTCAGAACAAACTATCTCTGCGTGATGCTTGGATAACCAATCCATTCCCACAATAACGTCGAAGCTTCCAAGTTGCATAGGCGTGAGGTCGATAGGAAAAAGATGGTCGTTAAGATTCAACTGGCAGTTGCGAAGAACAGAATCAAGAATAATGGGTTCACCACTAGCAACTTCTACTGTCAAAGATTTACTTAGTTTTGTTCTAGACACTCGAAGCATTGGCTCAAAAGACAATGACACAAAACTCTTGTCGGCACCCGAATCAAAGAGAACATATGCAGGCTGGTTATTAATAAAGAACGTACCGTTCACCACGTTATCGTCCGCCTGCGCCTCTTGGGCGTTCATGTTAAAGACTCGGCCTCGAGCCGGAGCCGGATTCTGGTTCTGGTTCGCCAGTCTTGGGCACCGATTCCTATAGTGGGTCAGATCTCCACAATTGTAACAAGCACCAGGTGGGTATTGTGGTCGTGCAGCTTGACCCTGTTGCGGAGCAGGAGGCTGAGCAACTTGTTGAGCCGGGTTCTGAACCGCGGGATTCTGAGCAGACCGACAAACATTGGCGAGATGGCCTGATTTCCCACAGTTAGTACAGAAACGGCATGGAAGTTGTGGCTGGTGGTGACTGTTGCATCTATTGCACAAAGGTGCATTCCCTGAATAGGGTTTCTTTGCTGGAAGCTGTGCGGGTTGGTTGGGAGCTGCCTGGTTAGCTTGGGCAGTGACAGCATAGTTTTGGGAAGCCTTACGCTTCTTTGCCCTCTTCGAAGAACCAGAGTTCTTTCCATTCCCGTTTTGACCTTTCTTGCTATCCACCTTGTCAGCCGATTGTTCCTTGCCCTTGTCACCCTTCCGGTGTAACTTGTTCTTCCGGATCTGCGACTCAGTCAATGTCGCAGATAACTCGATCGCCTGACGAAGTGTGGCAGGGTTACTACCAGTAAGAATGTCTTGTACCGAGTCAGGTAGGCCATCGATGTATCTCTCGATAGCCTTGTCGAGTGGGGTGACCATTGTTGGGCAAAGCAGACTCAATTCTTCAAACCGATCAGTATATGCCCTGTGTTCACCACTATCTTGCTTCAAAACATCAAACTCTTTCTCCAACGCTCGCTGCTCATGGCGAGGACAGAATTCCCTCATCATAAAGGCTCTAAGTTCAGCCCAGGTCTGTGCGAGAGCAACTTCTGCACCTCTGTCTCTCATAACCCCGTTCCACCATGTCAAAGCCCTCTTCTGAAATACGCTCGAAGCAAACTCGACTTTGCGATTTTCCGGACACTACACGTGGCGAAAAGTATTCTCTATGCTCTCAAACCACTGAAGAAGCCCAGTCGCTCCCTCAAAACCACTAAACTTGAGTGGTTTTGCCGAGTTAAAATCCTTGTATTTGCACGGACCATTGTTGTTGTTGTTGGCTTGTTGCCATTGAGCAAAGAGATTTGGGAATTGAGCAGCCATCTGCTGCGCAATAATTTCTGCCAGCTCGGCAGTAGCTATCTGGTTCTCGCGTCGAGGAGGCATTCTAAAAGAGGAAAACATGAAAAGAAACGAGTGAGGTGATTGGATGAAAAGAATGAGATGAAACAAAAATCAACAAGAGCAAAGATGGTGGTCATTCGTCCGTATCACAAAGCAAACAAACGACACACAGTGACTAATCAAAGTAAATGGGTCAAAATAATGTATTAGCGAAGACATGCTCGCCTATAAGTGAACACTCACTCCAAGAATTCCCAGGTAAGCACAACTGGTCTCGCGTCTGGTTGAGATGTATACGAAGTGCTTGCCTAGACAGAAAACCCAGAATACAGGCATTCACCCTTCCAGTTTGCACATGTTCACATTATTTAAAACCCACAACGTTTGACGGGATTTTGAAAATTTGAAGGCACAAGGCCAAAAACCAATACTGAAAAGGGTTCAAAACCATATAACAGAGGGTTCAAAACCTTACAATTGAGGGTTCAAAACCTTGTAAAAATTTATTCAAAAACAGATGATTGTTTTTCAAAAATCGTTTCAGAAAAATTTTGGTTCCTTGTTTTATTAATCACCTAAGGATAGGTGATGTACATGTTTTTAAGATCTAAACACAAGATAACTTGTGTTAGGTTCCTAGAAAAGTTATAGTCTAGGTCAAAGCATTACTAATAACCTAATTCCCTATAACCATTGGCTCTGATACCAACTCTTCTGTCACACCCCGACAACGTGTAACATACAAAACGTGGCGGAAACATCGGGGAGTGTTGTAACAGAATTAATTGTCTCATAACCATGGAATACAAAGTTTTATTTAGTTATTAAACAAGGGTGTTTCATTGTCTTGAACAGTAAACAAAAGAGTTTATAACATAATTAAACATAGTCTATCTTCTTTTAAAGTCTCTAAGGCACAGGTCCGCCCTAGTATCATGATCAACATCCTACGGAAAAGCTCCTGAAAACACATGTGAAAATAGGTACGTCAGCATAAAAATGCCTGTGAGATACATAGGTTTGTAAAAATAGGATTCATGACTTATTTTTAAGAAAAATGTTTAGTCATGAACCTTGTAGTTTGCTTTGTCTTGTGAAAAGTATGTTATTTATATAAAATGTTCTATGTCTCAATATTGCAATGATTCAAATAACGTTACGACATGTAATACCATACAAACACTTATATATAGGAAGTACCAGCGGCGTATCCACCATGCTTGTATCATATTACACACGCATCGTTACTTAATCACTTAATCAAACCAAACCAACCAATGTAAGAAATCTATGTTTAAACCAATTGTCAATTGTATTGAATAATATGTCAAAGTGTTTTATGTCAAGATGTAAATCATGTCAAATGTCTATGTCAAATATCCATGTCAGATGTCTATGTCAAATATGTCATGTATGGCAAGTGAAATGTCTCAACTAAACCATATGCACAAAAAAACAAAATATTGAAGTAAAACTTGGTTTAAATCAAAGCTATGTTTTGTGTAATTGCATGCAACAATTTAATATGAACATTTATGCGGTATTGTGAAAATGCATACATCCAAGCCTTGTGACTGTGGTGATAAACCCTTTAAACGAATTAAAGGTCTATCTGTCTTATATCATCGAATTCGGTCATTCCTTTCTGTCCCCTTTCCCTGGGATGTCCGGAACGGGAGTTGTCAATTCCTATGGTACCACTACCTACTAACGAACGGCGTAGCTAATGTTAATGAATGTATTGTCCCATGTAAACAAACCAAATGTCATACCAGAATTGTAAGCATGTGAAAACAATGCACTAAGTATGTAATCAAATGAACATACATAGCGTGAAATGTCATGTAAAACGATGTACTAAGTAATGCACAAAATGGGCACACCTAGCATGAAATGTCATGTAAAACAATGTACCAAGTAATGCACAAAATGGGCACACCTAGCATGAAATGTCAGGTAAAACAATGTACTAAGTAATGCACAAAATTGGGCACACCTAGCATGAAATGTCATAAAATCATGTACTATAATGTACTAACGAACATAGCATGTATATGATGTGAAAACAGGAAAGCATGAAAGTAACAAGTAGGCACATGTGTTTCACCCCAAAACAGTTTGGAAAACAGTAAAAGAGGGGTCTATGTACTCACTTGTGATTGCTCAGATGTCTAAAGATAATCACCAAGTAATGCTAGAGATCTCGGAATCAAACGGCACCTAGTATAGGTAACTATGTTAATAAACCGGACCTATCTCGGAAGATTGGGTAGCATTAGGGTTTGTAAACCAAATGAGTGTAGGAACTCACGTGATATGGTTTAACAAAGCCTATATGCTAAATAAAACTTAACCTAAGTCTTATTGACCCATTATGATCCGTTTAGGTAGCTTACGCTACTTTAACGCATCGTGCGCGTGAAACGCGTTCGGACCACCTAACTAGTCCTATGACAAGTATTATATGCCTAAACATGTTACATAATCAGTTACGTGACAAAAGTTTAGGTTACATATGCTAAATTACCAATTATGTATGAAAAGGGTATTCTGGTAATTTACCTAAGGCATATAAACTACCTATCATACAACTACTTAAACGTCGTGACCATAAGGTATAACCTCGGATGTAACAACTGTGCTTGTAATCACTATAAACAGTTCTGTTATCAATAAAATAATGTTATTTGATCACAATGTTTGTTTTGTTATGTTATACATTTTTCATGTTTTGACTTTTATGTAATTTCAAACTCTACATCGCTTTCTGGAGAGTTATACGCAAACTAGTGCGTAAACGTACTCAGTTTAATGCGAGAAATACTCCGGAACATCATCATATACTCAACATACCTTAAATAACCTTTAAATAACTTAGAAATAAGTTTTGAAGGCATTGGTATGGCAAAAACAAGTTAATTCGTTTACAGGGACTAAATATGACAAACTGCGAAGGTATGTCAATTTAAACTGTAACGAACATTCCGGAACATAACCATAAGTTAAACACACCTTAAATATCCTTTACATAGCTTAGAAATAGGCTTTGAGGGGTTCGGTGTGCTAAAATAAACTTTTGGGTCATTCAGGGACTAAAAGTGTCAAAAAGTGCACAAGTTTGCATTTTCGCGCATAACTTACGTTCTGAATACATCTGGACATCCAAAAATTTATGTAAGCATGACTATATTATATTTTAGTGTTCGCCTTAAGAAAAATCCATTCGTCGCGTCATTTGGATCGTTTTTCGCGCTTGTGCGCATTCCGTCGTAATTAAGCGAACATCGCGTTCGTACGGCTAAACGAACCGACATCTGAGATATTTTTGAACACATTTTAAGTTCCCTATACTTTAACTTCATTTTAGAAGTTTGAAATGGGGTTAACGGGCCTTAAACGTGTCAAAAATGGCCTAAAAACAGTTCAGGGACCAAAACTGTAAATCTGCCAAAGTTCACCCATACGATGCGTATGGTATTTATACCATACGATGCGTATGGGGTCTCCAGACCAGGTGCAATGTTTAAACAGCTGTTAACAGCTGCAAACCACTCCTAATCCCAATGCCAAGTGTTGATCTCTTATGGAGAGTGACCAAATGAGCCACCATAAGCTTCCGACACTTGTACGGGTGAGATCAAGGCACGTTTCCCGATAAACGATCCTAACGGTGGTGCATTTACTATAAATACCCATCCATACTCAACACAAAAACCCACAAATCTGATTAAGGAAGCTCTAAGTTGGAACCTTCGTTTCATACCTGAGCTATTTTGATCTGGGTTAGCATTCGGGGACCCTTCGTAAGTATTCTTTCGTTCTTTTCCTTATTATTTACTGCTTTTCGAGTCGGAAAGTCAAACTTTGTTTGACTTTCAGCGTTGACCAGTAATGGTCAATGCGAAGTTCGTTAGAACTTCGCAACGTGATTGTAATCACGATGGTCATAGTCCCTTGGGACTATGCCTACTGATTACCACGTTGTTTAGGGTCGTAGGGTAGGCGATCTAATAAATCGCCTATACCTTCGAACCCGACCCAGTTTGGTCGATCATTAGGATCTGACCAAATACGTTAGGTGACCATAGTGTAGGGAATAACCTTCCGAGGTTATACCTTATGGTCACGACGTTTAAGTAGTTGTATGATAGGTAGTTTATATGCCTTAGGTAAATTACCAGAATACCCTTTTCATACATAATTGGTAATTAAGCATATGTAACCTAAACTTTTGTCACGTAACTGATTTTGTAACATGTTTAGGCATATAATACTTGTCATAGGACTAGTTAGGCGGTCCGAACGCGTTTCACGCGCACGATGCGTTAAAGTAGCATAAGCTACCTAAACGGATCATAATGGGTCAATAAGACTTAGGTTAAGTTTCATTTAGCATGTAGGCTTTGTTAAACCATATCACGTGAGTTCCGACACTCATTTGGTTTACAAACCTTAATGCTACCCAGTCTTCCGAGATAGGTCCGGTTTATTAACATAGTTACCTATACTAGGTGCCGTTTGATTCCGAGATCTCTTTCATTGCTTGGTGATTATCTTTATACAACTGAGCAATCTCAAGTGAGTACATAGAACCCCCTCTTTTTACATGCTTTCAAGGTGTCTATGTGAGTACATAGACCCCTCTTTTACTGTTTTCCAAACGTTTTGGGGTGAAACACATGTGCCTACTTGTTACTTTCATGCTTTCCTGTTTTCACATCATATACCGACTATGTTTGTTAGTACATTATAGTACATTGATTTACATGACTTTTCTGCTATGTATGTTGACTGATAACATGCTAAGCACATTGATTTACATTACCTTTCTGCTACGTATGTTGACTGATAGCATGCTAGCACATTGATTTACAAGACTTTTCTACTTTGTATGTTAACTTAGCATACTTAGTGCATTGTTTTCATATGACATGTATACAACTACTATGACATTTGGTTTGCACAAACGGGTCTTTATTACGTTCATTAACATTTGCTACGCCGCTCGGGAGTAAGTAGTGGTACCATAGGACTTGACAAATCCCATTCCTGACATCCCGGGTTTGTTTGGATGTAAGGAATGACTGAATCCGAATACAATTCTTTTGATAACCTTGACTGAAAGGGTTATCCGACTGTCTCAAGGCTTGAATGTATGCGTTAACTTACCACATAAATGTTCGTATCAATGTATCATGCATCACTTTACAAAACATAACTTTTTGATATATTCAAAATACTTTGTTTTGTACATTTTTACTTATGGTTTAAGTAGTCTTATTTTACTTACCATACATGACATTTGTTACACATTACTTGACTACTTTTGGACTTATAAACATTTGACATGGTTTATACAAGGACTTTTGACTATTGGTTTAAACATAGACATTTGACTTGGATATTTGACATAGACATTTTTACATGATTTACATCTTGACATGAACATTTTACATTGTTTGGTTTGGTTTGATTAAGTGATTAAGTAACGATGCGTGTGTAATATGATACAAGCATGGTGGATACGCCGCTGGTACTTCCTATATATAAGTGTTTGTATGGTATTATATATCGTAGCGTTATTTGAATCATTTCAGTTTTATACATAGAACATTTCATACAAATAACATACTGTTCACAATACATTGTTTTACAAACAACTTATCTTATACAAACTCAGTTTATAATGGTTATTCATTTAACCATACATTATTCTCTTAATTATACATATCATCTGATCTTATCGTTTTTCAAGTGATTTACAAAACGAATCAAATTACAAGGTTCATGACTAAACATTTTCTCAAACATAAGTCATGAATCTTATTTTCACAAACCTATGTATCTCACAGGCATTTTTATGCTGACGTACCTATTTTCACATGTGTTTTCAGGAGCTTTTCCATAGGATGTTGATCATGATACTAGGGCGGACCTGTGCCTTAGAGACTTTAAAAGAAGATAGACTATGTTTAATTATGTTCTGAACTCTAAATTTCCTGTTTGAAACAATGTAACACCTTTGTTTATAAATAAAATACAACTTTGTTTGCCATGGATTTGAAACAATTAATTCTGTCGCAACACGCCCCGATGTTTCCGCCGCGATTTGTTGTTTTACGCGGTCGGGGTGTGAAAGAAGAGTTGGTATCAGAGCCAATGGTTATAGGGAATTAGGTTATTAGTAATGCTTTGACCTAGACTATAACTTTTCTAGGACCCTAACACAAATTAGTTGTGTTTAGATCTTAAAACATTTACATCACCTATCCTTAGGTGATTATCAAAACAAGGAACCAAAATTTTTCCGAAACGATTTTTGAAAAACAATCATCTGTTTTTGAATAAATTATTACAAGGTTTTGAACCCTCTATTGTAAGGTTTTGAACTCTCTTTTATATGGTTTTGAACCCTTTTCAGTTTGGTTTTGGCCTTGTGCCTTCAAATTTTCAAAATCCCGTCAAACGTTTTGGGTTTTAAATAATGTGAACATGTGCAAACTGGAAGGGTGAATGCCTGTATTCTGGGTTTTCTGTCTAGGCAAGCACTTCGTATACATCTCATCAGACGCGAGACCAGTTGTGCTTACCTGGGAATTCTTGGGATGAGTGTTCACTTATAGGCGAGCATGTCTTCATTATACATTATTTTTGACCCATTTACTTTGATTAGTCACTGTGTGTTGTTTGTTTGCTCTGTGATACGGACAAATGACCACCATCTTTGCTCTTGTTGATTTTGTTTCATCTCATTCTTTTCATCCAATCATCTCACTCGCTTTCTTTCATGTTTTCCTCTTTTAGAATGCCTCCTCGACGCGATCCTCGAACTTTTACTATTGAAGAGATCGCAGCCCTGGTTTCTCAACAAGTGGCTGCTGTACTTCCCGGGGTTGTAACTCAAGTCCACGATATATTTAACAACAACGGCAATAACAACAACAATAACGCACACTGTAATTTCAAGAATTTCAATTCTGCGAAGCCTCTTAAGTTTTCTGGGTCGCAAGGAGCAACTGCGCTCCTACGGTGGTTTGAAAGTATCGAGAGCACATTCTTACACGTGCAGTGTCAGAATGCGCGTAGGGTTGAATTTGCTTCAAGCGTGTTTGAGAAGCGAGCGCTTACCTGGTGGAATGGTATTAAGCGCGATAGGGGTGCCGAAGTGGCGTTGGCACAGACATGGGAAGAGCTTCGGGCTCTCATGATGAAGGAGTTTTGTCCCCGTCATGAAATTCGAGTTTTGGAACGAGAGTTTGATGGCTTAAAGCAAGATGGGGCTGAACACCGTGCATACACGGATCGTTTTGAAGAACTCAGTCTATTGTGTCCCACCATGGTTACCCCTCCGGATAAAGCGATCGAGAGGTATATTGATGGGCTACCCGATTCTATTCTGGAGATTTTGACTGGTGTTAATCCTACTACCCTTCGCCAAGCTATCGAGTTGTCTGCTACCCTCACTAAGACTCTAGTCAGGAAGGGTAAACTCACCCGCAAGGGTGATAAAAAGAAGGAGACTAATTCTGAGAAAAACAAGAATAAGGGTAAGGGTAAGGAAGGTGAAGCATCAAAGAAATCAAGGAAACGAAAGGGTGCCCAAAATTTTGCTGTTACTGCACAGGCTCAAGCTGCACCAAATCAGCCTGCGCAACCACCTGCCAAGAAGACTTATTTTGGCAATGCACCTTTGTGCAACAGGTGTAACGGCCATCACCAACCACATCTCCAGTGTCGTCAGTGCACCAACTGCGGAAGATCTGGTCATCTTGCTGTCGACTGCCGCATTCCTGTCAATCAGAACCAGGCAGTTCGTAACCAAGCTCAACAGGTTGCTCAGCCTCCTGCCCCGCAACAGGGCCAAGCTGCACGACCTCATTTTCCTCCTGGTTCGTGCTACAATTGTGGGGATCTGACCCACTACAGGAACCGGTGCCCAAGGCTAGTCAACCAGAACCAGAATCAGAATCAGGCTCCGGCTCGAGGCCGAGTTTTTAACATGAATGCCCAAGAGGCGCAGGCGGATGATAACGTGGTGAACGGTACGTTCTTTATTAATAATCAGCCTGCATCTGTTCTCTTTGATTCGGGTGCCGATAAGAGTTTTGTGTCATTGTCTTTTGAGCCGATGCTTCGCGTGTCTAGAACGAAACTAAGTAAATCTTTGACAGTAGAGGTTGCTAGTGGTGAACCCATTATTCTTAATTCTGTTCTACGCAACTGCCAGTTGAACCTTAACGATCATCTTTTTCCTATCGATCTCACGCCTATGCAACTTGGAAGCTTCGACGTCATTGTGGGAATGGATTGGTTATCCAAGCATCACGCAGAGATAGTTTGTTCTGAGAAGATTGTTCGTGTACCGCTTTCGACAGGCGAGATTCTGCAGGTTCAAGGTGAGAAGCCTACCGGTGGTCTCAAACTCATGTCTTGTTTTAAAGCTCGGAAGTATCTGCGGAAGAACTATGTGGCTTTCTTAGCACATGTTACAGAAGATAAAGGCAAGGGTAAGTCTATTTCAGATATTCCTGTCGTTCGGGATTATTCTGAAGTATTCCCTGAAGATTTACCTGGTCTACCTCCAGCACGCCAAGTCGAGTTCCGCATTGATCTCGTACCTGGTGCAAATCCCGTTGCCAGAGCTCCATATCGTCTTGCACCATCTGAGATGCAAGAGTTGTCTAAACAGCTTCAGGAACTCTCTGATAAAGGTTTTATCCGTCCTAGCTTTTCACCTTGGGGTGCTCCCGTTCTTTTTGTTAAGAAGAAGGATGGATCCTTTAGGATGTGTATCGATTATCGTGAGCTTAACAAGCTTACCATCAAGAATCGATATCCCCTACCTCGCATCGATGATCTCTTTGATCAGTTACAAGGCGCTTCTTATTTCTCGAAGATTGATCTACGTTCCGGATATCATCAACTTCGGGTGCATGAAGAAGATATTCCTAAGACAGCGTTCCGTACTCGGTATGGGCACTATGAGTTCACAGTCATGCCATTCGGTGTGACTAATGCTCCTGCTGTTTTCATGGACTTAATGAATAGGGTCTGCAAACCTTATTTGGATCAGTTCGTCATTGTTTTTATTGACGACATCTTGATTTACTCTAAGACGCGAGCTGATCACGAGCAACATCTTCGTCTTACTCTGGAACTCCTAAAGAAAGAGCAACTTTTCGCCAAATTCTCCAAGTGCGAATTCTGGCTTAAAGAAGTTCAATTTTTGGGGCATATTATCAACGAACAAGGTATTCATGTAGATCCCTCCAAGATCAGTGCGATCAAGGATTGGGATACACCTTCTACTCCTACTGAAGTTCGTTCTTTTCTTGGTCTAGCGGGTTATTATCGCCGCTTCATTGAAAACTTCTCTAAAATTGCAGTTCCTCTAACTGCTCTAACTCAGAAGAAAATGCCCTTTTTCTGGGGATTCAAACAAGAGGAAGCTTTTCAACACCTGAAGCAGAAACTTTGCGATGCGCCTGTCCTATCATTGCCTGAGGGTGATGATGATTTTGTCGTGTATTGTGATGCATCTAAATTGGGTCTTGGCTGTGTTCTGATGCAAAGGAACAAAGTCATAGCCTATGCATCAAGACAATTGAAGATACATGAGAAGAACTACACCACTCATGATCTTGAGTTGGGTGCAGTTATCTTTGCTCTCAAGATCTGGAGACACTATTTGTACGGTACAAAATGTGTGGTTTTCACGGACCACAAAAGTCTTCAGCATATCTTCAATCAGAAAGAACTCAACATGAGGCAACGACGTTGGGTTGAGCTTTTAAACGACTATGACTGCGAAATTCGCTACCATCCTGGTAAGGCGAATGTCGTAGCTGATGCATTGAGTCGCAAGGAACGTACTAAGCTTCATTGTGTACGTGTTCAATCTGTTATTCAAGCTCGATCTGATATTCAAGCCCGCATTTCTCAGGCTCAACAATCTTGTGTTTCACAAGGTTTGATGGATAAGGAGTTTCCTTATCACATAACACCTGCTCTTGAACTGAAGGACAATGGATCATATTACTTCATGGACCGTTTGTGGGTCCCAAGCCAGGATGATCTTCGTACCTTGCTTATGGATGAAGCCCATAAGTCTCGTTATTCTATTCATCCGGGCTCAGATAAAATGTATAAGGATCTTCGTATTCACTATTGGTGGCCTGGTATGAAGAAAGACATTGCCTTATACGTATCAAAATGCCTTACTTGTCTTAAGGTTAAGGCTGAACATCAGCGTCCTTCGGGTTTATTGGAACAACCAGAGATCCCAGTTTGGAAATGGGAAAACATTACTATGGATCTTGTTACCAAACTCCCGCGCACAAAGAAAGGTCATGATGCCATCTGGGTAGTCGTTGATCGTCTTACAAAGTCAGCACATTTCTTGCCAATCCGCGAGGATTTTCCTGCTGACAGACTTGCTCAAATCTATGTAGATGAAATTGTGGCTCGACATGGTGTTCCTTTGAACATCATTTCTGACAGAGATGCTCGTTTCACTTCTCATTTTTGGAGAACCATGCAATCTGCTATGGGGACCCAACTTAATCTGAGCACAGCTTATCATCCGCAAACGGATGGTCAATCTGAGAGAACAATCCAGACTCTGGAGGATATGCTAAGAGCTTGTGTGATCGATTTTGGTGGTAGCTGGGATTCACATCTTAAATTGATTGAATTCTCCTACAACAACAGTTATCACACTAGCATCGGAATGGCTCCTTTTGAAGCTCTCTATGGTCGAAAATGTCGTTCACCAGTCTGCTGGAATGAGATTGGCGAGGCTCAACTTACTGGACCTGCCCTCATTTTAGAGACAACTGACAAGGTCAAGAAAGTTCGTGATAACCTTCAGGCAGCTAGAAACCGTCAGAAGATTTACGCGGACCCAAAACGCAAAGCCTTTGAATTTCAAGTCGGTGATCGAGTATTACTTAAGGTCTCACCTTGGAAAGGTGTGATCAGATTTGGAAAGAAAGGAAAACTTGCACCTAGATACGTTGGACCATTCAAGATCGTCGAAAGAATCGGAAAGGTAGCCTACAGACTTGAGTTACCTCCTGAACTTGGAAATGTTCATCCAACTTTTCACGTGTCCAATCTCAAGAAGTGTACAGCTGATGAGAACTACTCCATACCGCTTGACGAAATTCGTGTTGGCAAAACACTGAAATTTGTTGAGAAACCAGTGGAAATCATGGAACGTGAAGTCAAGTGGCTTAAACGCAAGCGCATTCCTTTGGTCAAAGTTCGCTGGGAAGCTAAACGTGGACCTGAGTTTACTTGGGAACGCGAAGATCAAATAAAGGCGAAATATCCACATCTTTTTTTCCACGAGTTTCCTCTAAATAAATTTCGGGACGAAATTTCCACAAGTAGGGGAGACTGTAACAACTGTGCTTGTAATCACTATAAACAGTTCTGTTATCAATAAAATAATGTTATTTGATCACAATGTTTGTTTTGTTATGTTATACATTTTTCATGTTTTGACTTTTATGTAATTTCAAACTCTACATCGCTTTCTGGAGAGTTATACGCAAACTAGTGCGTAAACGTACTCAGTTTAATGCGAGAAATACTCCGGAACATCATCATATACTCAACATACCTTAAATAACCTTTAAATAACTTAGAAATAAGTTTTGAAGGCATTGGTATGGCAAAAACAAGTTAATTCGTTTACAGGGACTAAATATGACAAACTGCGAAGGTATGTCAATTTAAACTGTAACGAACATTCCGGAACATAACCATAAGTTAAACACACCTTAAATATCCTTTACATAGCTTAGAAATAGGCTTTGAGGGGTTCGGTGTGCTAAAATAAACTTTTGGGTCATTCAGGGACTAAAAGTGTCAAAAAGTGCACAAGTTTGCATTTTCGCGCATAACTTACGTTCTGAATACATCTGGACATCCAAAAATTTATGTAAGCATGACTATATTATATTTTAGTGTTCGCCTTAAGAAAAATCCATTCGTCGCGTCATTTGGATCGTTTTTCGCGCTTGTGCGCATTCCGTCGTAATTAAGCGAACATCGCGTTCGTACGGCTAAACGAACCGACATCTGAGATATTTTTGAACACATTTTAAGTTCCCTATACTTTAACTTCATTTTAGAAGTTTGAAATGGGGTTAACGGGCCTTAAACGTGTCAAAAATGGCCTAAAAACAGTTCAGGGACCAAAACTGTAAATCTGCCAAAGTTCACCCATACGATGCGTATGGTATTTATACCATACGATGCGTATGGGGTCTCCAGACCAGGTGCAATGTTTAAACAGCTGTTAACAGCTGCAAACCACTCCTAATCCCAATGCCAAGTGTTGATCTCTTATGGAGAGTGACCAAATGAGCCACCATAAGCTTCCGACACTTGTACGGGTGAGATCAAGGCACGTTTCCCGATAAACGATCCTAACGGTGGTGCATTTACTATAAATACCCATCCATACTCAACACAAAAACCCACAAATCTGATTAAGGAAGCTCTAAGTTGGAACCTTCGTTTCATACCTGAGCTATTTTGATCTGGGTTAGCATTCGGGGACCCTTCGTAAGTATTCTTTCGTTCTTTTCCTTATTATTTACTGCTTTTCGAGTCGGAAAGTCAAACTTTGTTTGACTTTCAGCGTTGACCAGTAATGGTCAATGCGAAGTTCGTTAGAACTTCGCAACGTGATTGTAATCACGATGGTCATAGTCCCTTGGGACTATGCCTACTGATTACCACGTTGTTTAGGGTCGTAGGGTAGGCGATCTAATAAATCGCCTATACCTTCGAACCCGACCCAGTTTGGTCGATCATTAGGATCTGACCAAATACGTTAGGTGACCATAGTGTAGGGAATAACCTTCCGAGGTTATACCTTATGGTCACGACGTTTAAGTAGTTGTATGATAGGTAGTTTATATGCCTTAGGTAAATTACCAGAATACCCTTTTCATACATAATTGGTAATTAAGCATATGTAACCTAAACTTTTGTCACGTAACTGATTTTGTAACATGTTTAGGCATATAATACTTGTCATAGGACTAGTTAGGCGGTCCGAACGCGTTTCACGCGCACGATGCGTTAAAGTAGCATAAGCTACCTAAACGGATCATAATGGGTCAATAAGACTTAGGTTAAGTTTCATTTAGCATGTAGGCTTTGTTAAACCATATCACGTGAGTTCCGACACTCATTTGGTTTACAAACCTTAATGCTACCCAGTCTTCCGAGATAGGTCCGGTTTATTAACATAGTTACCTATACTAGGTGCCGTTTGATTCCGAGATCTCTTTCATTGCTTGGTGATTATCTTTATACAACTGAGCAATCTCAAGTGAGTACATAGAACCCCCTCTTTTTACATGCTTTCAAGGTGTCTATGTGAGTACATAGACCCCTCTTTTACTGTTTTCCAAACGTTTTGGGGTGAAACACATGTGCCTACTTGTTACTTTCATGCTTTCCTGTTTTCACATCATATACCGACTATGTTTGTTAGTACATTATAGTACATTGATTTACATGACTTTTCTGCTATGTATGTTGACTGATAACATGCTAAGCACATTGATTTACATTACCTTTCTGCTACGTATGTTGACTGATAGCATGCTAGCACATTGATTTACAAGACTTTTCTACTTTGTATGTTAACTTAGCATACTTAGTGCATTGTTTTCATATGACATGTATACAACTACTATGACATTTGGTTTGCACAAACGGGTCTTTATTACGTTCATTAACATTTGCTACGCCGCTCGGGAGTAAGTAGTGGTACCATAGGACTTGACAAATCCCATTCCTGACATCCCGGGTTTGTTTGGATGTAAGGAATGACTGAATCCGAATACAATTCTTTTGATAACCTTGACTGAAAGGGTTATCCGACTGTCTCAAGGCTTGAATGTATGCGTTAACTTACCACATAAATGTTCGTATCAATGTATCATGCATCACTTTACAAAACATAACTTTTTGATATATTCAAAATACTTTGTTTTGTACATTTTTACTTATGGTTTAAGTAGTCTT
>JARYGA010049317.1:0-28757 GCA_030545235.1 Helianthus tuberosus | reverse complement strand
TTTTCAGCAAGTTGTGAAAGTTCACAAACTGACTGGTTTTTATGCTCTTTTAGCATTCAGCGATTACTGAGTAGGTACACAGTCACGAAGGATAAAACTAAGTACTATGCTTTCAACCGCGTTTCCCACTAGAACTAGACTTTTTCATTTAAGTTTGTATCGTTATCGCAAATCTACTAGTCTAGCTGAGCCTATCGACACATCTTTAGTGAGACCGTTTATCACAATTTAACTTTACATATCTCTAGCGTACTGTGACAGTCTAACTGATATACTATCATTTCCTCTTTTTCACAACAAAACTCATTTTTGAAATTTTTCAATGTTTTTGGTTTTGTTTTTTTTTTTTCAAATTTTCAAAATTTCTAAATTTTCTTACTCCCCCTAAAATCAAAATATGTTCCAATTTTGATTTTCTGGGAAAATTTGAAAATGAAAACAATAAACTGTACAAATAACATGACAACATGATGTGAATTACTTCAAATCGCCATCCTCTTTGCATAAACAATCAGAACTCCCCCTGAAAACAAACTATCTTCCCATTATGATTTCAAAACACTTAAGTTTGTTTTAATCAAAATGGTTTTTCCGGAAAATTAGTTTTGTTGGGGTATCATCACATTGTCTTTCATCCACTTGTACGAAAGTTAAATCAAGTACAACTTAATGTCCTTGATTAAACATTTTTCAAGAAAGATGCCAATTCCTACTCTCCAATTACCAACCTCGGAGTTCCGGCAAGTCAGGATTTTTATTTAAAGAGATCCACCCAAGCCTGACGGTTCTTGGGTGATTCCGAGTTATTATCACTTGGTTTCTGAACATTTTTAGATTTGAAATTTTCAGTCTGCAATGATGGAAAGTTGACATCATCCTTTTGCAGAACTGAATTTTCTCTTTTTAGGTCAACTCGTGGCTCCTCTGACTTTGACGAATCAGATTCATCACCAAAACATGGCTCCTTTGCTTCCGAAGAAACAAATTCATCGCCAGAAAGTGGCTCCTTTGGTTCCAAAGAAACAAATTCATCGCCAACCCTTATTGGAACCCAATCCACACAGGATTTAGGTTTTCCAAATCCATCAACCTGTGACATGAACGACCTTTCACAGTTTCTTTTATACTAAAAAACTTTGATAAAGATTTTATCTGAAAATTTAACTTTCTTTGATTTTTTATCAGTTTGATTAGTCAATTTTTCTTTCTTTATCCTCTCTTTTGTCCTCAGATTTGTATCTGATGAATTCGTTTTGCTTGACTGATCATTCTTTGAAGAGCAAGACGATTTATCAGAACTTTTATCTGAATCAATTGTTGTATCCGAGGACAAAATCTTTTCAAGATACTCCCTCGCTTTCTTTCTTTTCTTTCTCAGTCTATCTTTCTACCCTTGTGATAATTTCACTTTCTGTTCTTTCACTTTCTGTTCTTTGGGCTTTTCTTCAATTTTGACTGAGTTCTTCGCCATTTTATGAGATTCAGCCCTCGATCTTCTCTTTGATCTCATTGGGCAATCTCTGGCAATATGACCTTTGATTTGACAGTCATAGCATCTTCTTGTTTCAAAACTCTTACTCTGACAGCTAACAGCAATGTGTCCTTGAAAACCACATTTGTAACACACTCTGTTATCGTACCGATCTCCACTTTCAAACCACACACTCAAATCATAACATTGATTTGCCTTGTGGTAATCATGACTTCTCCTTTTTTCCATCATCATAATGATTTGTCTTTGAAGCACTATGGTCAAACCTGCACCACTTATTACCAACTTTTTGTGAGTTTTGATTTTCAACTTTTTGTGATTTTTGATTGGATGATTGAACTGATGATCTTTTATTTTTACTTTGAAATTTTTTAGAATTTTGGTTTTGTTTCTGTTCCACATTCTTCTTGAAAGGTTTTTGCGTTGAGCATTCACCCTTTTCAGTAGATTGTAAAACAGTTTCTTGAAATTTTTCTTTTAATTTCAAAAATATTTTCTTTTTATCACCTTCATCATCAGATTTATCATCACAATCTTCGATTATGACTTTGTCATAATTTGTGACATTGTCACTTATTGGAATTTCATTGGTTGGTTTTGGACATAGATGATCTAGAATTACTGACGAAGTCACAAAACCTTCCAATTTCTTTTCTAAATCCTCAATTTTATTTTTAGAACACTCAACTTCATTTTCAAGTTGAGTGATTTTCTCAAGATGAGAATTTATTGCCTTTTCATTTACAATTTTATTTTTATCAAAAACAGATTTTTCATTTTCTTTTAAATTTTTGTTTTCCAATGTCAAACTCTCCACATCTTTCATGAGTTTGACATTGTCTGCTCTAGATTTATCACATTTTGAGCACACTGGTTCAGATTTTGAAATTTCATTTTTCTCGGATTCTTCATTCTTGAACTTACCTCTGTCTCTGTCTTGTATGTACCTGCACAAAAAAAATTAACAAAGTCAAGAGGATTCATATTTTCGTTAATATAACAACACCTCTTAATATCATATTTCATAACGTTTTTTACTGCAAGACACATATATACTCTTCTTCTCATTTCAAACATCACATCCAAACTTAATTTTTCTAAGTTCTTTTCTATTTCATTTATCAAATCCTTCTTTTTCTTATCATTTTCATACTTGTGTGTTTTAAGCTTATTGATGAATACTTTTGGATATAAATATGAGAATCTAGAATCCTCTTTCAGTTTTTTAAAAAAATCATCCCATTCTGAAGGTAACGCATCTGCAAATTTTGATATCTGTTCAGCATTTGACATTCTTATCTCATACCTTTTTAAATTGTCAAGTAAGCTTTCATACCGGTTTTCTAACTCATTCAACGTTTCATCCTTTTTACACAAGAAATATTCAAGTCTATTCACCCAAACCTTCTTATTCCCATTTTCATTCCTGTTATACCAAAACCCATCAACCCAATTATTTAAACTTTCAAGGCTATCGTTTTCCTTTTCGTCAAACATTTTAACCACACTTCAAACAACCTAATGTGATGTTTACTCAAACCATACAACCTGAAATACTTTTGAAGCAAACTGACACGTTTCACACGAAATGAACACCTTTGATACGAAATGGGCAGTTTGATGCGAAATGGTATCACTAAAGTCCAATCCGTATGAAATGGAGGTCACAAAGTTTAATTCGTGCGAAATGAAACTATAATTCAAACGAAATAGCACTTTCAAGCGAAATGGACAGTTGGTGCGAAATGGAGTCTATTTCGTGCGAAATGGAGGTCTAATATGTCCAATTCGTGCGAAATGAGGTCTAATATGTCCAATTCGTGCAAAATGAGGTCCAATATGTCCAATTCGTGCGAAATGGAAATATGTTTCACACGAAATGGCCTATTTCGTACGAAATAATGATGACGTCACACGATCGGGTATGATTTTGGCACAATTGATCAAGATTTAGGTCGATTTTAGGTCTGATTCTTTCAAGGATTTGTTAAAACAGTGTTTCGCACGTTATATGTGAAAATCAAACCATTTTATCCATAAAATCTTGATTAATTTGATGAAAGCTTATAAAAGAAGGTGTAGAAATCAGAATTTTCAGTGCAATCGAGCTGAATCAGTAAGAATTCTTCCTCCTGAGCTCTGATACCACTTGTAGGATCGAGATTCGATCTAAACGAGTCTATCAAAAGATTTCTAATCAATACGAGAGGCAGAAACAAACGTATTGATGTTGAATCAGCTTGATATACACATTAACTGTCTTGTTTATTGATTTGAAAGTGTTTTACAGGCTAGAGACACTTCGGCAGCACCTCGGCTTTCGGAATTCAAAAGTTACAAATGAAAGACCAAGCACACATATTTATAGTGGATATCTGCCCATTTTGTACGAAATGGACATGTTCCATTCCGTACGAAATGACATTTCCATTTCGTGCGAAATGGCTGCATCCCATATGTTTCTCGTTTTTCTCGATCTTCATGCCCTGATCTATCATACTAGTTACAAGACTCGATACAAGACGAAGTCAACAGACATATGCACCAACAATCTCTATCATTGTGCTTTAATCAGATTTCCAAGGTGCTTTATTGATTTATATTCTTGTTTGGATTCAATACAACACTTGTTGTATTCATCATTCCATTAGCTTCATCTTCATTCTTGATTCTTCTTAACTTTTTCATAGTACAAACACTTAATCAATAGGTGTTTTGGACTAAAACAATCAACCACTGTGATCCGGATTGATATTGGGATCTACAATTTGGTATCAGAGCCTCGGTGGCTCGTTTCAATTTTGGTTTGGTCGGATCTTCATTGGAAAACCGCCGGAGACGTTAAATATGGAAGATCTGAAGATTTTTCCCTGTTGTTAATGTTGTTTCAGATCTGGTTTTGTAGAAGATATAGTAAGAGAATAGTAAGAGAAGTTGGTATGGTCGATGGTTGTTTGCTGATGTTTCATATCCGACAACATTGTTACTAGCGTATTTTTATTTTTTTTTTGGCGCTGAGAGGGAAACAATGTATTTATTCATATGTTGACTTTCAAAATCACCACTGTGTGTATTAAGAGAGAGTCACCCTCCTCTGTTTCCTCATAACCTCAGTCACTACCACCGTACCCTCTGTAAACCCACCACCAACAACCATCAGTGGCTCCACCCAAGTTGTAACCGACATGAAGGTCATAGTACCCTTACAAGGCATAGTTCAAGGCGGTGGAGGCGGTTTAATTCTCGGATCAATAATCCCCTGTGCTCTCTTCTAATTCTTCCAGCTTTATTGAATGATAGAGGATTTTTGGGCAACAAAGACATTGGCAGGTCAGACTGAAGGGATAGATGGTGAGAGTGAATGAATGTGGGGTGTTTGGCAAGTAGAAGAGAAGAAAATAATAATAAAATGGTGTTTTTGTCAAGTAGAACGGAGTTTTGGTGTGGGCCTGCATAAAGTAGGAAGGTATAAAAAAGAGTAACCTGCAATTTTACACCCTGAGGTTAGGGGTCATTGGCATGTCTACCCCCCCCCCCCCCCCGTAACGAAATAATTGCAATTTTACCCCCCACTGTTCACTGTTATGTCGCAACCTTACCCCCTGTTAACAGTCAACGTCATTTGACCCTTATAGGTGAGGGTATTTTGGTAATCTTACCCCATATTATTATTATTATTATTAATATTAAACATCTTAATCTTCTCTCTCATACAGTAACACCACACACACACCTATACAAATCATCTTATCTTCATCTCTCACACCTGCAACTCCTCACCGAAACCCTTGAACACCTCATCAGAACCATAGGCATGTGGGTGGGTTGTTGGGTTTGGTGAAACTGGACCGTTCGAGAAACACCCCCTTGCCGGAACAGATATGTGGATCAGTTTGTTCAAAACCATTAAATTGATTCCTCATAAACCATCGGAGCCTACAGATTCAGCAGTTCATCATCATCAGCAGCAGCAGCAGTTCATTCTTAGTTAAACGATTATTGCTACAAGAAAGAAGCACACAAACCCTAGCCACCACTACAACTTCTACATCATCTAATAACCCAGATCTAGAATAGGAACCACTGTAGGCGGCTAGGGTTAGGGTTTGGAATAGGAAAGAGGTGGTGGCTGAGTTGATGGTGGCGGTGGTGAGAAAGGGGAAGGAGGTGGTGGCTGAGTTGATGGTGGCGGTGGTCAGAAGAGGAGAAGGCGGTGGTGGTGGAGTTGATGGTGGCGGTGGTTAAGGCTGGAATGCAGGCGGCGTTGCATCTCATTCAACTCAGCGGCGGTGAATCGGACAGTCACGGATTCATTTACACCTCCGGCGGTGGTCAGAAGATGATGATGATAATAATGATGAAGAATGAACTGCTGCTGATGATGATGATGAACTTGTTTCGTTGATTTTGTGATTTGTGTTGTGGATCTGGATTTGTTGCTGCTGATGATGATGAACTTGTGTGCTTCTTTCAAACATAAATGAACTGATCTGGGTTTGGAATGATGATGATGAAGAATGAACTGATCTGGGTTTGGACTGCTGATGATGATGATGATGATGATCTGGTTTTGGAATGATGATGATGATGAAGAATGAACTGATCTGGCAAAAACGTTTGAATATGATGATGAGAAGCACACAACGATTAAACGATTGAACTGCTGATGATGATGATGAAGAATGAACTGATCTGGGTTTGGAATGAACTGATGATGATGATGATGAAGAAGAATTTTTTATTTTTTGTTGATTATTGATTTTTTATATAATTTTAATAAGACAGGGGCAAAAACGACTTTTCACACATTATAACAGTCAAAACAAACGTTGACTTGACAGAATCTGTTAACAGGGGGTAAGGTTGCGACATAACAGTGAACAGTGGGGGGTAAAATTGCAATTATTTCGTTAGGGGGGGTAGACATGCCAATGACCCCTAACCTCAGGGTGTAAAATTGCAGTTTACTCTATAAACAAATTCTAAACGGTGATGAGCTGGTGCACATGTTGCAACTAAGGTTACTGGAGTTTTGGTGTGGGCCTGCTTAAAGTAGGAAGGTATGTGAGCTAGTAATTTAATTTGAGTTTGGATTTTTGGGTTTAAAAGTGTGAGCATCACCAATTTAATTTGGGCCGGGAGTACAAGGCTATTACATGGGCTAGGATTTATTATATTTTTTTTGGGCCGAAAACAAGACTGGGCCAGGGATTTTATGATATTTTTTTGGGCCATCGATATTTATGGTATTTGGTGACATTCGCGGTAGATCGGGAGCTAAATGCAATATGACAAAATTGAAGATCCTCACAATGAAGCTAATTATTTGATTTATATCATTGGAGTTCGAACCTTATCACATTCCTATTACAATTGTATCTTCAAAAGTAAGATAAGGAGCTTTGATCGACAAAATATAGGAGGGTCTACATTTGCGGGGGGAAACGACAATGGAGATTTTGGATATTTAGCCGATTTGTGAAGATTCGAAGACGACGTCAGATTTATTTTTGAAGATCATTTGAAGAATTGATAGCATCATTCTAGGGGGAATATTGTTGGGTCAAATTAGAGAATGATGTTATCAATTAAGGCGGCTTTAATTGGCGATCTTATTATTTGTATAATGTAGCGTGAGGTAGCGATGTTAGTTAGTATAGTTGTGCTTTTTAGTGAGTTTAGTAGGTTTTCCAAGCAAGAGGCGGCTTGCTTGGAGGACAAGGCTCAGGGGCTATATATAGATTACTACACCTCACTTGGAGGGTGTGCATTTAGGAGCCACCACCCCGGGGGAGCTCACCCGGGGTGGATTATCTTGTATGTTCTTATCCAATCAATCAAATATCTTTGTTCAATCTTGTGTTTATTCATCTTATTGTTTGTTTATGGTTCTCGAATCACCTGTCTCCATATTTTATACCGAACCGAGGCTGAAATCGGATCGTTACGGGACTATCAACCTACTCGACTCGGACTTGACACAAGACACTCAATTGACCCGACCACATGATTCGACACAAATAACTTACAAACTGACTCTAATCAACAAATAGACAAGAGAATAAGCAAGAAACATATCTGAATCGATGAGTTTTGGAAGAAAAAAATTAATTTTTCGGCAATGGATGAGCACCAAATCGATGTGTTTCAGCGGGTTAGAGGTGGTTATTGTTTAGGGGTCTTGTTCATGATGAAAATCCGGTCACAAGAGATAAAAGATGGGTGAAAACGGTGGTGAATAGGTTGTTTAATGGAGGTTTTAGGGTGAGATGGTTGTAATCGACGATAGGGTGGAAGATAAAGGGATTTTGGGCTGTTTGGGGTAGTTGGTGAACAAAAAAAGTTTTATTTCGTTATTTAGTGTCGGTCGCGTCGCGCGACGCTGAGGGGTGTGGTCTGTGGCGTAGCGCCACGATAAAGGTCAGTGCAAAAGGTTCAACAATTTGGGGTTCAGGCTGTTTAAAAAGGTTCAAAAGAGTTGTTTGTTGAACTCTATGGTGGCGTTGCGCCACCAACAATGTATTTCACGGTGAAGGTGCTACACAGACGGGTGAGACGGTTGATATGTGCTGGCGCATCCTCATCATCACGACCATGGAACTGACAAGAGTTTTTAATGGCGATCATGATGTATGAAGGAATTTGCCAGGACTTATCATTGGTGATTTCAGGGAGGGTGATGGGTGAGTTTGCGGTAAAACCCGTGGTGGAGCGTTGGTGGACGGTCTGGTTGTGGGCCATTTGGTGAACTGGTGGTGGACTAGGGTGACGGGAGGGTGGTGGGGAATTGTGGGGTGATGACTTCGGGGTGAAGTCGTAGCTCGGTGGTTTAGATTGAAGTGTAGAGTCAGAAGGGGTTGTAGATGAAGTTGAAGATTTTCGAACCTGAAAATTGGGTGTGGAGAAGGAAGACTTGTCAATTGGCGGCTTCACTGGTCCCTGCAAACGCGTGTGGGGCATGAACTGCAAAACCAAGAGACCCCGGCAACGGCGCCAAAAACTTGATGTGGAAAAAGTAGTTCAACTAAATAAACTAAAATAACCCTAAATTAAGACTCAAGTAATAAAAATCTAGACTCTCTAACTTGACTAAACTACTCACCGGCAAGTGAATCGGTCGACTCTAGCAAAGAAAAGTAAGTCTGGATGTCGAACCCACAAGGACTCTAATTAATTACGTTAACGACTCTATTTAGACTAGACACTGACACGACTTAACAATTGTTGTGTTTTAAGTGGGATTTTACTAAAATCCTAAAATTGAAATTAAAATGAGATTAAACTAAGACACGAATGAAAACTAAGGTTTGATTCAGATGAGATTAACGACTACCTAGGCTTGAATCCAGTTTAACTAGGAATGGACTTCTAACGGTATTATTGTTGTATGGAGTCGGGATCGTAAGATACTAAACCTTAAGGTATTTCAAGCTAAGACCTCCCGACCCTTCTCAGGAAGAAACCTAGGAAACCCTACAAGGCTGTTATGAACACCAACTGTTAGACTTCCTCTCAGTCCTCTAACGACTCTAAAAGTGCCCTAATTTGACTATCTACCTCTCAGCGCGATAATCTAAGGCAATTCTAGGTTCTAACTTGGTTTACTAGACACAAATGCAATTAGGGAACTAAAACCTACTTCTCTCAAAACATGTCCTAGCTATATATTGCACTGAGACCTAATAACAAACTCGAGCCTCTCAGCGACAAGTTAAGCAGAATATTTAATTCTAATTGTATTTTAATTACTGTTTCTAAGGCTATCGGCCGATTTACCCAAAGATCACCCGAACCCGCAAGGATGCAAATAACCAACACAAATTTATTATGTGAAAGACATTCACCAAAATCTATGTGAAACAACAAGTAATCAACAATCAAAAGTAAATACGCACACACACCAAATCAGAAATTCTAGAATACTTTACTTTCAGAAATCAATCCATAACAAACAATAATAACCGTTAAAAATCCAAACTTTTGTCAAACTATCATCTTGCCTAGGTAGTAACAAGGGTTTTAGCCAAGAAACATGTTGTCTAAAATAAACAAATCAAGTTCTGTTGGATCGTCGTGTGACCCTAACGAGTCAATCCGATGAGTTCAGCATAAAAAACAAAGGCGGAATCAATGTAATTGATGTAAAAGAGCTTGTTTTCCTCTAATTATCTTCTTATTGATCGATTCTGAGCTTTTACAGTTTCAAATGACAAACGGACAACACCTCGACTCAGAAACAATGACCTAATTCCGTTCCAAATGACACGATCACATTAGGTATTTATAGGCCAGTGATTCCGCTTGAAACTATTTCAACCGGAATTACGTTTCAAACAGAATTACCTAATTCCGTGCGGAATTAGTTAATTTCGCTTGAGACTTCTAATTCCGTTTGAAATATCATTCAACACATTTCAAGCGGAATTACCTTAAATCATGTTTTCTTGATTTCCGTGCCCTGGTCTATACATGACTCGATACAAGACAGAGTTAACAGACATCTAATGCACCAACAGACTCCCCCTTGGATGTTGACGAAGTCTTCGGAATCGAGTCTTCAGTCTTGATCGGTCTTGACTGTCTTTCCAAATTGATTTGACATTGTAAAAGCCTCCTTCAATCTTTATCTTCAAACTTTAATCTTCAATCTCCCCTTTGAATGTTGATCCAGAATTCTGACTCCCCCTTTCGCAGACTCCCCCTCTCGATAAGCTGGGACTTGAATTCTGATTCAAACTTTGACATTTTCTTTGCCATGGGGATCTTGACTCCTGTTTCCTGCACAATCTCTACCTAAATATAAGATATATAACAATAACAGTTTCAATCCAAACTTACCATTTTACCTTCATTTGTTGGACTTATCAGTGTTTAGAAATCCACTAAAGTATTCAGGTCCAAGTTAATGACCCTGATTACTCAATTTATCTACCAAGTCCAACTTAATGACCTTGGTTGATCTATGACAAAACAAACTGATTTTGTTCAAATATTTTTCTGAAAAATTATAAGCTTCAAGTTAATGAACTTGTTTTGACTTTTCATTTTCTCAGTTATCATGTTAAGCTCTCAACTCATCATCCAGCTTAGAATCTTTCTGCATCTGCTCTAACCTTCTGAATCTAAAGATCAACTATCCACTTTGGTTTGTCGGAAAATAAAGCAGAAATGAAAAATCTTTTTGGATTTTTAATAAAGTCTCTAAACTAGAAATGAATTGCAAAAATAAAATGCAGTAAAAGTGACCATATACAAACATATTTTTGGTGAGCGTGTTAGGGAATCATATCAGCTATTCGACAAGTCACAAGTACCGTTAAGCTTTGATTACATACTCAGAATTAAACAATTCACTTAGATTGTCGATATACTGATCCATTTAAATTCTCACACAAACTTCAATCTGTCCAGGATACGAATTAGGTGAATTAGAGACTTAAACTTATACATGTGTCCCACCTCTTGAATATACTCCCGTATCCAGATCCCAATATTCAGTCTTACAGGTGAGTATACCATAGATGATATATGTAAGGGGTTAAATTGCGAGACCGTGAGAGCTCAGGTCAGAACTTCTGTTCAGCAGAGAGATGACGGTTCGCTTTTGGTGGGTCCCCTTTAGAGGATCTTTTTTACAACAGCACATGATTAGCATATTTTTTCAATGTTTCATCATTTTTTATGCTGAAGGGGGGTGCTATATTTCAAGCAAGCGGTAAAATATTCTCCGGGGACTAGGCCATTGCTTCTGCAAAATCAGAAGTCCCGGGATAATACCCCAGATATCACTGAGTATAAAGACCTAGTATCTCGGAAAGAGGGATCTTTCAAATGAAATTTCAGGGGTTACCTATATATCCAAGTAGTGTTCCCCACGAAATAAGTAAGTAAAGATTTAGGTTTATATCCCGAACAAACCTACTAAATGTGTAAAAACCTATCGTCACATCATCAGCGAGACTGTTTAAAACTTTTAAACTTTACATATCTTTAGTATACCATAATTGTCAAGCCGATGCACTATCATTTTCCCTTTTTACACAAGCTCTTTCCGGTTTTCTATTGTTTTTGTATTTTGAAAATTTCTCATGTTTTTGGATTTTTGAATTTTTTTACTGTTTTTGTATTTTCTGAAAATATTACCCTATACTCTCCCCCTAAATACCAAAACAAGTAAAAAATCGACAAACCATTGCAGATTGTTTCTCAACATCATCATCTACAATGTTATCCTCATCAACGCCAATAATCCCATCCGACACCGATAAAGGCTTCATACCGTTTAGTTTTAGCAAATATTTAAAACGAGTTTTATCAAATGCTTTGGTATGTAAATCAGCTTTCTGTTCGTCAGTGTGGATTTTCTCAATTCGTATCAACTTCTTCTCGAAACAATCTCGGATTATGTGTTTTGTTTTAGCGTGATGAACAGGATTTTTAGTAATGTTAATTGCGGCCTCATTATCAACAAAGATAGGGGTGTTAAGAAATTGCAAACCGTAGTCGCGCATCTGTTGCTGGATCCACAAGATCTGAGAGCAGCAACTGCTAGCTGATACATACTCAGCTTCACATGTGGATAGAGCCACAGAGGTCTGCTTCTTACACTGCCAGGTGACCAAACGTGGTCCAAAGAACTGACATCCTGCAGTTGTTGATTTAGCATTAACTTTGCAGCTTCTATAGTCAGAATCAGAATACCCTTCAAGCGTGAAGTCGCCTGTTTTTGGATACCACAACCCCAATGATGGAGTTCCTTTTAGGTAGCGTAATATCCGTTTCACAATCACCATGTGCGAAGCTCTAGGATTAGACTGAAACCGTGCTGCGAGGCACGTCGGATACATGATATCGGGTCTTGAAGCAGTTAAATACATCAGCGATCCGATCATGGAACGATACATCGTTTCATCTACCCTGTCTCCGGTGAGATCTGGGTTTATCCCATGGTTCGTCGCTAAAGGGGTTGAAGCTGGAGTAGATCCTGACATCCCAAATTTCTCTAAGATATCATGAACATACTTCGTCTGGTGTATGAAAATTCCCTCAGGTAGTCGATCAACTTGAAGTCCCAAGAAGAATTTCATCTCCCCCATCGATGACATCTCAAACTTTTGCTTCATAACTTTTTCAAAGTCTTTGCACAAACTTTCATTCGTTGACCCAAATATGATATCGTCCACGTATATCTGAACTATAAGAAGATGTCCGTCGACCTCTTTGGTGAAGAGAGTGGCATCCACTTTCCCTCGGATGAAGCTGTTGGCAAGCAGGTGTTGAGACAATGTCTCGTACCAAGCTCTCGGGGCCTGGTGTAAACCATACAGCGCCTTATCCAGCAAATAAACCTTGTCTTTGTGGATTGGATCGGTGAAGCCCGGTGGCTGTCCGACATATACCTCCTCTTTTACCTTCCCGTAGAGAAATGCCGATTTCACATCTAACTGAAAAACTTTAAAACCCTTCCACGATGCAAATGCCAAAAAGATCCTAATTGCTTCTAGTCGAGCCACGAGAGCATATACTTCGGTGAAATCTATACCCTCCTGCTGACTAAAGCCCTGGACTACGAGTCGAGCTTTGTTTTGAATAATAACCCCTCGATCATCTCTCTTGCATTTAAACACCCATTTTGTGTTAATTTTCCTGTGACCATCAGGAAAATCTACTAACTTCCACACTCCTAACTTCTCGAACTGGCTCAGTTCCTCCTACATCGCATTGACCCAAGAATCTTCAGTAAGCGCCTCCTTATAAGTCCTCGGTTCAATCTGCGAGATAAAACAACTAAGTGAAAAATCAGTTTGTAACGAAGCAACTGTAGAATAAAAACAAGTAAGCCCTTGATCAATTTGTCATCTAGTGCGGACGCCTGATTGTAATTCTCTAATAATTAATTCTTCTGGATGGTACGAAAGAGTTCTTGGCATAACCTCGCCTGGAACATCTACCTCACCTTCCAAATTTGTGACATTTTGATTTGCACCTTGTTCACTGACTAGAACTGTTTGACTTGAAATCTGGATCTGCTCCCCCTCAGAATCTGAATCACCATGATCAAATATCGGTCTATCATCAGATTCTTGATTATCATTCTCTACCGTCTGATTATCATAAGCAACTTCATTTTGTTGAAAATCATCATGTTCTCCAGCATTGTTTGGACCTGCATCATCATCATTTGAAGATTGTCGTGGTCATCTTGAATACTCAGCTGGGAACCTTTCCTGCGATGACTCATACTCTCTCAGAATATCCAACTCGTCAAAGAAATCTTCTTCTTCTTCTTTCATGTCAAACGAATCCCACAAAGTGTCATAGTGAAAACGCCATGAATCGGCGGGATTTTGCGGCGGCATTGAATAGCCTTGACATTCAACATTGTATGCCTCAATAATTTGCTTCAAGCTAGGAATGAATACACGCTTCAATGGACTTGCATAACCCACGAATATTCCTTCTACGCCTTTTTGACCAAATTTACCATGAAGATCTAGAACTGTACAGGGAGACCCAAACGGTTCAAGATACTTTAGGTTTGGCTTGCGGTTGTTCATTAGCTCGAAACATGTCTTGTTGAATTTCTTTACTGTGAGAACCGGGTTGAGCGTATAGCACGCAGCTGAGACTGCTTCTGCCCAAAAGTTTACAGGTAGTTTGGAATCAGCAAGCATCGTCATGGCCGTTTTGATTAGTGTCCTGTTCTTTCTTTCAGCTACTCCATTCTGCTGCGGAGTGTAAGGAGCACTAAATTCATGCAATATACCACTCTCATCACAATATTCTTCCATCTTGTTGTTCTTAAACTCAGTACCATTATCACTTATGATTCTTCTGATACGCCTTTGGTACAAGTTTTCAATTTTTCTGAACAACGCCATCAAACTATCAAACGTCTCATCTTTAGACTTCAGAAATGATACCCATGAAAATCTGGAATAATCATCAGTTACTACTAGACAGTAAAGATCCCCATTTATGCTTTTGACGTTTACTGGACCAAACAGATCCATATAGAGTCTCTCTAACGGTCTCGAAACTGAATTGACTTTCTTTTGAGGATGTGATTTCTTCTTTTGCTTGCCTTTGATGCAGCTAATGCACTCCCCTTCCAGATGAAAACCTTTCACATGAACACCAGTAACTAAGTCGTTATGCACCAGGTGATTCATTTTTCTCAAGTGAATATGGCCCATCTTTCGATGCCATAACTTTGACTCTTTTTCCGTTGCTCTTGACACAAAACAGTGAGCCTGACCCGTGGTTGTAGTAGCTACGCTCATGTCCAACACGTACAGATCATTGACTCTGGGTGCTCTCAGGATCGTCGTGTGACCCTAACGAGTCAATCCGATGAGTTCAGCATAAAAAACAAAGGCGGAATCAATGTAATTGATGTAAAACAGCTTGTTTTCCTCTAATTATCTTCTTATTGATTGATTCTGAGCTTTTACAGTTTCAAATGACAAACGGACAACACCTCGACTCAGAAACAATGACCTAATTCCGTTCCAAATGACACGATCACATCAGGTATTTATAGGCCAGTGATTCCGCTTAAAACCATTTCAACCGGAATTACGTTTCAAACGGAATTACAATTATCTTCTTATTGATTGATTCTGAGCTTTTTACAGATTCAAATGACAAACGGACAGCACCTCGACTCAGAAACAATGACCTAATTCCGTTCCAAATGACACGATCACATCAGGTATTTATAGGCCAGTGATTCCGCTTGAAACCATTTCAACCGGAATTACGTTTCAAACGGAATTACCTAATTCCGTGTTGAATTAGTTAATTTCGCTTGAGACTTCTAATTCCGTTTGAAATATCATTCAACACATTTCAAGCGGAATTACCTTAAATCCTGTTTTCTCGATTTTCGTGCCCTGATTTATACATGACTCGTTACAAGACAAAGTTAACAGACATCTAATGCACCAACAAGTTCAACACAAGAATTCATTGGAAAAGTATTGAAAACACGAAATTAAAGAAAACCGGGGGATAAGACCCGAACAATCTTCGTTTCCACGCTCCAAACTTCAACCGAATGATTCCCGTAAGCTATAGCACTCCAAAAACCCCAAAAATAACTCTGAAATTCACCTTAGGGTTTCTTGATTCGTAACTTCTTGATATTGATGATTCACCTCCAATAAATACCAAACCCTAGCAATTAAACAAATGATTTCCGGAATACCACCCCGTCGCGTCGCGCGACGGGGTCCAGTCTTCTCAGTGGCGCGACGCCAGCACCACAAAAATCAGATTTTGTTTGTTACTTGTTGGCGTTGCGCGACAGTTATGACCATCTGCCCGTGGCGCGACGCCACGGGTGTTTTTTCACAGAAACTTGCATCCAAAACTCAGCTTTCACTCCCAAAATCTCCAAAATAATTCTAACATATATTCCAAAAAGTTCCGGGACTTGATGTTCAGCGTTTTAGCTCGTTTCCACTCAATTTTCAGCCACTTTATGTATCAAGACCTGGAAAACCGAACTTTGATCAATAGCACGTAATTCTAAATAAAACTAAGCTATAAATAACGATAAAATATACAAACTATACACGATATAATTATGTATTTTGCAATACATCAAATATCCCCACACTTGCTCTTTTTTCGTCCTCGAAAAAGAATTGTGCAACAGAATCAGAGACGAACAATCACTTGGGTCAAAAATTATTTATATCTTATTAAAACCAAGGCTTGCGTTAGCCGCGATTGCGAATATACTTATCCCTTTAAACCCGAATCCAATCCTAAACCCTTATCATGTGATTTAATTTAGGTGCGGTCAGTCTACCTAGGGTCTCACACTAGAATCAACAGTCTACCTACTCCCACCTCAAGCTTATAGGACTAAAGGAACGATCATTGACCAATTCCCAACCGTCTTATATCAAAACCAAGAGAGTTTACAATTAGATTTTTTCTTTTTTTCATTTTTATCTCGCTTTTCTCTTTTTTTTTTCTTTCCATGAGCTTAGACGATGCTTTCCCTAACCAAGAGGCAATCCGGCTGTAGAGTCGTTATCCCCAACCCAGACTACTTAGGCTTCGGTACTTTTTTTTTCTTTTCTTTGCACGGTCGATTTCACACACCCTAGCGGTAATCCTGCTGTAGAGTCGCTATCCCCAGCCCAGACTACATAGGAATGCACTACTTTCATTTAGTTTCTAGCTCACTTTTTATTCTATTTTTTCGCATGATCACAAACTCTAACAGTCTTAACTTATAACGGTGCCCCTTATACTATTTTCAGCAGTTTTGATTTCCCATATCTCCCAGGCGAAAACCCACTAGCAGACCGACAATTTAGGTATATTAGCTCAAAGGGACTTAAAACCAAACCCGGGCCTATCCACATATCCCTAACTAGACGCCAGCTCGATTTATTAAAATCTCATATTATTATTATTTAACCCAAGCAAAAATTCACATTTTCTATCATTTTCCATTTTAAATGTGCAAACTTCTTATATCGAAGGACATTTTCTGATTTTTTGATTTTTTTGGATTTTCAATTTTTTTATTTTTTTTTTATTTTTCAATATAACCCGATTATTTAGATGTATCCCATCCCCACACTTAAAGATTGCATTGTCCCTAATGCAAGAATGGAAATACGACTCAACTACCTAAACAACTACTAGACTACTAACGAAATAACTAAATAAATAACGACTACCGACGAAATAAATAAAAAAAACAACAAAAAGGGAAACGACTTAGCTGATATGTGAGACTGTCAAAGTGCCAGTCATTTCCACATAAGCCCTCCAATTCGAAACGCGCTCAGCAAACAACTCTAATCTCGGACACGCGAACAAAAGCGGCTAACAAAATCAACCTATCAATCATCAAACAAACTACCAAAACATATCATATATATATATATATATATCAAAATAATCAGTAGTTCATCAGTTTCATCACATCAACCAACCCAGCCACCCTAACCAACCTGTTTAACATGTATAAATATCAATACAGACCAAAAGTATGAGGATCAAAAACAGCATAAAAGAAAAATAATCAACAAAAGATATAATATCAGCTGCTGCTCCTGCATCCTCGTGCAATCCCCACACTACTCCTCACTATCCACTATCGGACTCGTGAGTGCTCTCCTGCCGACCACCTGCACCACTGCTCTCCCCAAATACCTGAAACGGAGGCTCCGGATCAACCTGTACACCAGCACCAGCCTGGCCCTCATGCTGCCTAGGCTGAAAGTAATCCGGAATCCTCATGCTGTGAGTGGACATCATATAACGAAGAGCATCATCCTTCCTCTCCTGGCCCAACCTGAGTGCCTCAATCAAATGCTCCAACCTGTTAAATCTCTGCTCCACATAGCCAGAAAGCGACTCCAAAGTAAGCGGCTAAGGTGGAGGCTGCCTCCTCTGGTACTGACGTGCTGGCAGCTCATGTCGCTGAGGTGGTCGCTGCCTATGTGTGGACTCAATCTGAATCATGACATCCTCAACTGGATGTTCCTGTGGCGGCTGAACCTGAGGACCCTGTCTGATCGGCTCCCAGCCGTAGGGTACCTGCCACGACACGATGCCTGCCTGCTGTAACTCTTTCAACCCAAAATTCACCGTCTTCGGCCCATCATGTAAAAACTCGGGAAGATATTTGTCAAACACCCCCAAATTTGTTGCAATCCTAGTAATGTAGGGGCCCATATCCAACCCAGCTCGAATACCTCCTCTTCGACCTCTACTAAAGGAATCTGCTAAGACCGTAGCTAGATTCATCTCCCTATTCTACACTCTACACATCAAAATAAACAGCTCGTTCCAGTTTGCCTTGTTCTCTCCCGACTTCCGACCTACAAGTATAGTAGACAAGATCTTCAGCAAATACCTATACACTGGATTACGAACCCACGTGATCAGGTTCGTAGTCGCAAACGGATGATCGGAAATCGTACTCCAAAACTCCCTCAACTCATTCGCACCAACACTATAATCCCTAGGCTTCGTATAAGCACCCCTCAAACACGTAACAAACTCCGGCCTCTTCACCTCCTCTTCGGTATACAACCCCGAAACTATGGCAAACCGCGCCATATTCATCTCATACACCTGCCTCCCCAAACTAAACGACACCGCTGTGTCCTGCTCGAACTTCCCATCCTTATGTAACCAGGTGCTATGGAACTCTAAAACCAACTCCTCATACTGAGGTTGTGTGCACTCCAACGCGTCAGATAACTTAGGACCCACAAGGTCCTGCACTTCCTGTAACGAACCTATCTCCTCCAACCAATCCCAATTGATAACCCGATGCTGAAGTAGCTCAGTGTCATTCAGCTTATCATATTTATTCCGTTCTCCTGTCATCGGTTCAAATTTCAAAATCGGATGGTCAGCTCTGTGCATTTTCTGATCCGGAATAAAGTTACAAGACGACTGATATTTGATCTTCCTCAGTTTCGGATCATCGACCGCTTTTTGAATAATCGGTGTTTCTTAAGGAACCGGATCCTGCTGCGGTGCTGACTGACCCGCTCCTGTCTTCCTCCCTTTTCCTCGGCGAGAACTACTAGCCATGCCTGCAAAACAGATAAATTTCAAGACAAAACAAGCAGACAGTCAGTAATAACAAACTATTTTTGGCATTTTTAAGTTTTATAATTTTTTTTAATTTTTTATATTTTTTTTGGATTTTTTATAATTTTTTGAAAAAATAAAGAATAGCCGTATAGCATTTCATTCGCAGCTAATTCTAACACAAGCGGGTTACTTTTTACAATTGCTAAGTGGTAGTTAAACTCGCCCGAATGGAGATTAAGTACGGGCGAGCTTAGACCACTTGTACGTGCAAGTAAACCCAAACAATACTAAATACTACTAAAACTATGCTAAAAACGACACAAAGACGACGCAAAAACACTAAACTAGACTCAATGTACACTACCCCCCATCGGCACTTTTAATTGTCCCAATTAAGAGCCAAAGTGCCGAACAATGACATTGAAGTCCAATTCGCGCTTAAAAATCATTTGCTTTTTAGTAGTTTTAAAACAAATTTAGCGTCGAAAGATTCCGCCTAGTTAAAGGAGGTTTCTTTCGAATGCAAAAATTTAGTTTTAATGCGCAAAGGCTGAGCTTCAAGTGTCAATGTATCATACCAAATCAATCCACAATCAAATGCATTCACTATCCCAAACTGATACTAGCCGAAGCCATATTTTAGATGCAAGTAACGTCGTGTGCTTCACAAGATATTAAACCATATTTGTCTAATACATCCCAAACCAAAAACCATCCGCAACCCATATAACAAATGCCCAAACCAAACCCATGCCGTACCCATAAACCATACAAACAAATGCATTTTATTACGGACTTGACACGGACGAAGACTCTAAAACCCCCCTATAAGGACTCAAGCAATGACTCGAAACTAGCCTAACATAAACATTCGACAAGACCTGACAACCTACAAACGGACTCACCATCAACTAAACTGACTCAACAAAGTTGACCTTAACAGACTCACAGATTAGCGATACGACTGAACTCAACTACTAATATCAGTGTTGTAAAAGTCGCTAGGCGGTCCCTAGTCGGCCGACTGGGGAGTTGGGAGTAATCGGAGTACTCGGAGAGTACTCGGGGAGTACGCGGGCATGGTAAATATAAAGAAAATTAATTGTTATACATTATTTATGTGTTAAAATAAGCATAATTCATGTCAACTGAGTATAATTTAAAATGAAACATGTTTAAAGTTCAAATATTCTGAATACAAATCCGACTAGTCTGAGTACAAGGCCGAGTAGTCCGAGTACAAGGCCGAGTAGGCCGATTTTCACCGAGTTTGACCGATTAAAAGTCAACAAACCACGTTGAACGCCTAGACCGATTAGGCCGACTACGTCCGACTAGGCGCCGACTAGGCGCCGACTAGGCCGACTAGGCACCGAGTACTCCCGAGTAATCCCGAGGCCGACTAATTGAGACCGCCTAGGAGGAAGTCGCCTCGGAGGGGGTCCGAGGACCGAGTACTCGGCCGAGTAATCCGACTTTTACAACACTGACTAATATACCTGAGACAATACGATTCTATGAACCGACACACACAAAACTGACCACTCGACAGGACCTATGTTGGGTCAAATTAGAGAATGATGTTATCAATTAAGGCGACTTTAATTGGCGATCTTATTATTTGTATAATGTAGCGTGAGGTAGCGATGTTAGTTAGTATAGTTGTGCATTTTAGTGAGTTTAGTAGATTTTCCAAGCAAGAGGCGGCTTGCTTGGAGGACAAGGCTCAGGGGCTATATATAGATTACTACACCTCACTTGGAGGGTGTGCATTTAGGAGCCACCACCCCGGGGGAGCTCACCCGGGGTGGATTATCTTGTATGTTCATATCCAATCAATCAAATATCTTTGTTCAATCTTGTGTTTATTCATCTTATTGTTTGTTTACGGTTCTCGAATCACCCGTCTCCATATTTTATACCGAACCGAGGCAGAAATCGGATCGTTACGGGACTATCATTTTGTATCAGAGCCTTAGTGCTCTTGGTTGTTGTGTTTTTATTACGATTTTTCAAAGTTTTGAAGGTTTTTCAAAGTTTCAAGGTTTTTCAAAGTTTTGGACCTAAAATGGATTGATTTGGTGTGTTTAATCGTTGGGTTGTTGTTAATCTGTGATTAGGGAGTCATTTTGGACATTTTGATGCATAGAAACATGGTTTTTGAGTCGTTTTTGGGTGATTAGAGGGTTTTAGTTCATATTAAACCCTCTGGTTGGCGAAGATAAACTTGAATATAGCGAAATTATTTTGAATACAGCGAACTTATTTTTGAATCTAGCAAAGATACCTTTGAATATAGCGAACAATATTTGAATACATCGCATAATCATCAATTTCGTCGACTAAAACTCGAACGAAGTTGTTGATAGCCGGCGAAATAGTGCCAAGTGTCCCTGTAGCGAAATTATCAAAGGAGACTTCGAGAACTGTGATAAAGAACCACAGCGTTTTTATCACGGTGTATGGCGAAATACGCCAAACTAACGTTTGTGTTTGTTGTATCAGCGGAATTAGCTTCTTCGCTCGTGCAGGACTTCTCCACGTACCGGCGAAGACACTTGTTCAGCAAGGATTATCGGCGAATTTGTCTCAATCCCAGGCTACTGTCCGGCGAAGTTATCATCATTTCCGGCGAAATAGTTCTTTCATCAGTCTGTCAGCGAATTTAGACTCTGATCAGCTTTCTTAAGTCAAAAACAAATCAAGATGTCGTTGAATCAACTAAGTCCAATTGTTCAAGCTGAACTTGAGACCGGAACCACCACAAGACCACCAAAGTTGAAAAGAGCCGAAGATTTCGGTACTTGGAAGAATCAAATCAAGTCATTCTTCGATTTCACTGACTACAACCTATGGCTTTCTGTCATCGCTGGACCCCACGTTCCAACGGTGGTTCAAGGAGATGTGATAGTCAATAACAACGACCCCACAACCTTCACCGATGAAGACAAAGCTCTAATCCAATGCGACCGTCGTGCACATGCTGCCTTAACCATGGCTTTGTCAACTGACGACTGCAACATGTTTGAAGAATACAGAATTGCTAATGATCTCTGGCACGCTTTGATCGAACACTACGAGGGAAATGAAGAGCTAATTGAGAGCAAAAGAGACATGGTGTAGAAGCAATACGACATGTTTGGTGGAATTCGTGGAGAAAGCCTCTCTGATCATATCAGTCATTTTCTGAATATGATGACCAAGATGAAGAAGGCAGGAAATCTTGTCACTAATCGTGCCGCCATAAAGAAGCTTCTGGACTCGCTTCCAAAGAATTCATCATCCTCAGTAGTGTCACTTTCAGATTTTAAAACATTTTCAACCACACTTTTCACAACTTGAGATTGGACACTATCTTCATCAGATGACGAATTGAATGTGACATCTATCGTGTCTGGAAGCTTAACTTCATTTTCTTCCTCATCATTAACCAACCCTGATTTTTTCTTTGAAAAATTATTTAAAACTGGTGGTGGAACCTGATGAAACCCAACCCCAGTTCCATCAAAGTATACATCTTCGCCTGCTTTGTTCTTCCCAATCGGTTTAGGAACGATATGTTGGAGAACAAAACTTGCGGAGCTGTAACTATTCAGTTTCAACTGGATGCGTTCATTTTCAATTTTAGCTTCATGAAACTGAAGCTTCAACTTAGCAATCTCATCCAGTTGTTGGTTGATTAACTCTTTTTTAACCCTCAGAACACCTGTCAAATGAACATTTTCTTTGTATGTCTTACCATTTCTTTCATCAGAATCTTTTACCGTGCGTTTTAGCTTCTCAAAATTTTCTGAAACTTGACGATGTTCAAGAATTAGTTTTTCATTTTCTTTCCTAATTCTTTCTACTTCAATTTTATCATTTTCGATTTTATCAGTTAGTTCTTTTAATCGATCATTTGAAGCTTTAAGCATTTTGTCACTGTTTAAGATCTGATCCTCAACGTCTCTGACTCTCTTTGTCAGATCTTCGATCTTTTTACCACTGTGGTAAGCAATTGTACTACAAACCTTGCAGTCTTTCATGCAATTTTTGCAGTCGCTCTCAGTTTTAACTTTCTTACCTGACTCATTGATATCATCATTCTGACTGACCTTGTTTTTGGACTCAGTGCCAGAACCAGAAACTACCTCTAGTTCTTTCGCAGCGAACACTTTGTCAGCAATTTTCTTCAGATTCTCAGCAGTAAACTCTTGTGTTGTATCAATAATCTCGTTATCAATTTTCTTTGACTGCTGCTCTTTCTCCTTTTCTTTTTCTTTCTCTTCAACTTTTTCAGCTTCTCCTCCTCCCCACCACTCTCTCTGTAAAGATTCTTCTTCTTCAGCAATTTGTTGGGTGAGAGCTTCAAGATCAATGGTCTTTGAATCAACAGCTATGTTACCATTGGGATCTAGGTAACATTCTCTATCAGCATCCCATCTTTTCGCCCTCTTTGCTTCATTGTATATCCGAGACATTCTAACCATCCTGTCTACAGCTTTTGCCTTCCTGTTGATATATTTCTCTTTTTCATTTCTGCTATCTCTGAAAGGAATAGGTTTTGCTACAAACGCATAGCCTACTGCATCCTCCTCTGGTAACACATCACTCCAATCGTATCCCTCATCATCATGAATAACAGCAAGAGCTCTTGATTTTTCTTTGGAGGTATCTTCAAGCTGCTTCATTCTGGGAGGTTCGGATTTGTTTTGATGGTAGATAGCTCTCTTGTAATAATCCTCTCTGAACGGATTTGCAGTATCATCACCAGGTGCGTTTCGACATTCGCGTTTAAAATGTCCCTTTTGTTTGCATCTGAAGCATGTGACCTTCGATTTATCAAACCCTAGTTTGGTGGAAGGTCCGCCAATTGAATGTCTGCCTGTAATCTCCATAAACCTTTGGGCTCGTCTAACAGCACTAGCCATACACCACCTGATGTCGATCAAATCCATATCTTCTGGGTCGATCTGGTCATAATCCTCCTTGATGAGGTTTGTGTTTCCAATCTTACCCGCAACCAGACTCTCGTACGACTCTAGAACAGACGCTAAAAACACCAACTGTTGTTTTGCAGATTCCTCACTGAAGTTTTGAGCATTCTTTAGATCCACTGCAATATTACATTGGAACAGATTCTTCGGAACAGATTGGTTTGGAGTTGTTGATGATGAACTGCTATGAAAACCACTGCTCAGACTTTCTTGATTTGACTTGTAAGAACCTTCAGCTGAGAAAGCTGTCTTAGGAGACACAATCTTCGGTATCCCATCTCCTCTGTAGTACAACCCAACATTTTGCTGATATGAAGAATTATTGACTTTGAATGATTTCTAGATCTCCAGCTCATGACTCTCCAGTCTTCAATCAATAGATCAACCGTCAGTTTTTCCGACTCGATTGTATTCTTCAGCATCAAAGCAAAGTATTGCCAGTCTTTGTCATCTGGAAATGAATCAAACAGCTTATCAACCAGTTCTTCACGAGAATAAATGATTCCATGTCTTGCCAGCTCCATCTTCAGATGTCCAAATCTCTCAATCATCTTAGAAACAGACTCATTTTTCAAACAACCAAAAAGATCAAATTCTTTTCTTAACAATTTCTTTTTGTTTTTTACTATTTCTGCACTACCCACACATTTAACTCTCAATTTCTCCCATAGATCTGTTGAATTTGTGTACTCAATCAGTGCTATTATATCGTCTCTCACAGATTGATGAATCAAGGCAATGCATTTCTGTTCAGCAACATATCTGTCTATCTCCTCGGTATCTGTTAAAATTTCAAAATCTGGTCTTCCCATAACGAAACCATTCTTCAACATCTTCCAACTTGGATATGCAAATGCTTTTAACCAATCTTCAAACTTTTTGGCTCATTTGTTGTAATCTTCAATCGCCATCAGTTTGGGAGGTTTGTTGTACGTCCCATAAGCTCTATCCACACTTAATGCATCAGAAAGACTTTTCTTTGCACTCGGTGTTGGTGTCGTTTCATTTGTGTTATCTGAAGTGCCATCTCCTGAACCACCGGTAAATCCAAACACATCACAAAAAGGATTCATGAAATCATTCATCTTTCAAGTACCTGAAACAATCAACAAACACTTAGAAAAATTTTTGAAATTTTGAAAATAACAGTTTCAAACGAAATCAGTTGAAGCGGAATTGCTTCAAACGGAATTAACTTTTTCACACGAAATGACCCTTCAAACGAGATTACCAGTTCACGCGGAATACCTATTCAAACGGAATTAAGTATTTCAAGCGAAATTAGCTACTTGAAGCGGAATTAGTAATCTCGTTTGAACTTTACTGCACTTTTCAAGCGGAATTAGACCCAATGTGTAATTCCGTTTGGAATTACAATGATACTTTCAAACGGGATTAGTATGACATCAGCATGTTCGAACAGTTTTTCAAGCGGAATTGATTAGTATGACATCAGCATGTTCGAACAGTTTTTCAAGCGGAATTATCAGTTTTTATCAAAATTTGTTCGAATTAAGGTCCAAATCTTTCACGGATTAGTTAAAACTATGTGTTCGCTTGATATGTGTGAATTTCAGGCCATTTCAACCGTTCAATCTTGTTCAAATCAGAAAAGAATGAGTAGAAGTCAGAGAATCCGATAAAATCAAGCTGAATTGGTATGAACTCCTCGTCCTGAGCTCTGATACCACTTGTTGGATTGTCGTGTGACCCAAACGAGTCAATCCGACGAGTTCAGCATAAAAAACAAAGGCGGAATCAATGTAATTGATGTAAAACAACTTGTTTTCCTCTAATTATCTTCTTATTGATCGATTCTGAGCTTTTACAGTTTCAAATGACAAACGGACAGCACCTCGACTCAGAAACAATGACCTAATTCCGTTCCAAATGATACGATCACATCAGGTATTTATAGGCCAGTGATTCCGCTTGAAACCATTTCAACCGGAATTACGTTTCAAACGGAATTACAATTATCTTCTTATTGATTGATTCTGAGCTTTTTACAGGTTCAAATGACAAACGGACAGCACCTCGACTCAGAAACAATGACCTAATTCCGTTCCAAATGACACGATCACATCAGGTATTTATAGGCCAGTGATTCCGCTTGAAACCATTTCAACCGGAATTACGTTTCAAACGGAATTACCTAATTCCATGCTGAATTAGTTAATTTCGCTTGAGACTTCTAATTCCGTTTGAAATATCATTCAACACATTTCAAGCGGAATTACCTTAAATCCTGTTTTCTCGATTTTCATGCCCTGATCTATACGTGACTCGATACAAGACAAAGTTAACAGACATCTAATGCACCAACAAGTTCAACACAAGAATTCATTGGAAAAGTATTGAAAACACGAAATTAAAGAAAACCGGGGGATAAGACCCGAACAATCTTCGTTTCCACGCTCCAAACTTCAACCGAATGATTCCCGTAAGCTAAAGCACTCCAAAAACCCCAAAAATAACTCTGAAATTCGCCTTAGGGTTTCTTGATTCGTAACTTCTTGATAATGATGATTCACCTCCAATAAATACCAAACCCTAGCAAATAAACAAATGATTTCCGGAATACCACCCCGTCGCGTCGCGCGACGGGGTCCAATCTTCTCGGTGGCGCGACGCCAGCACCACAGAAATCAGATTTTGTTTGTTACTTGTTGGCGCTGCACGACAGTTATGACCATCTGCCCGTGGCGCGACGCCACGGGTGTTTTTTCACAGAAACTTGCGTCCAAAACTCAGCTTTCACTCCCAAAATCTCCAAAATAATTCTAACACTTATTCCAAAAAGTTCCAGGACTTGATGTTCAGCGTTTTAGCTCGTTTCCATTCAATTTTCAGCCACTTTATGTATCAAGACCTGGAAAACCGAACTTTGATCAATAGCACGTAATTATAAATAAAACTAAGCTATAAATAACGATAAAATATACAAACTATACATGATATAATGATGTATTTTGCAATACATCAAGTAGCCTAAAATCTCAAATCAATGCCACTTCTTAGCTGATCCAAATGACAACCAGCAGTATCTTTAGTTTGATTATTATAATAAACCGTAGCAGCAACGGCCAATGTTTGAATGATGTTCTAAACATTCTTCGTAGCAGGAATAAGCATTACCTCTAGGACTAGGAGTGGACTACATATGGTCCATCAACTTCACTATTTTCCACTAATATGAAACTCTAGTTTAATTTTCTTAGAGCAGTTGCTTATACACATTCCATTCATTTGATAAATACACTTGTTGCTTAATGCAATTCCTAAGAGAGATGTGATCTGGAATAGTCTATATTCTGGTTACAGGGCAATGGGGATGGGAAGAAGCTTGAGGAACTTTTTACCAATCAAGAATTTTCTATGAAGTTGGTGTAGCAATTTAATTTATAGGTGTGTTAGGTGAAATTTTGTATGATATCATAAAATTTTATTATGAGATTTGTTGTTATACTCTATGTTTTTAAAACGCAAATTCCTCACTTATTCTTGCAAAGCAAGGTGCAAATTCTGACAATCGGCAAAATTCCGGTAATTTTTCCGTACAACCTGAACAACTAATTACATTAATTATTTTCGCGTGTTCGACTTGATTTTATTTAATTAAGTCTTAAAAGTCTAGGGATTTCAAAAATCATAGTTAAGTATGATAACAAATCCGTTGCGATTAGAAACAATATCCTAGACTGATACTAGGAACGCGAACAAACAATACTTGTCAGTACTAGTCGCGGTACAGTCTGACACGATAAAAACAAGACATACAGATATGTCTACACAAATATTCTATAAAAGCTTTGTCTAAAATAACATGTGCCTTATTATTTAGAAAATTCCAATTAAAAACCAAATTGTCCAAGTCCGAAGAAAAATACAGTAATCCTGCGGAAGTGTACAACACTCCGCAGAACGAAACGGTAATTGTCCGAAAACCGAAAACTAAATATTGTTTGACATAAATAATATAATGGGTATTAAAAACGACACAAAATCCGCAATTGAATCTTATTCCGTTAAGCTGCACGGCTAGTTCAGTAAACTGCCTGACAACAAAGCCGGTACCGAAACTGTGTCAGAAATAATAAAAATTTTAGTCCAAAAAGTTGGATTATTAATTTGGATGATAAAACATGTGCAAAACCAATTTTTGTCATGTATTTATATAAATAAAACGCAGTGTCAGTATTTAACCTGGTACAGGACCCGAACCAACTTTTTCATCCGATTAACAAACTAATAATTTTGGTGGATTAGTTTTACCTAGTGTCACACTACTTTAAAATATGAGGGCTTGAAACATTGTAGATATTTTTATATAAAATATCAAAGTTTATAAAGTTTGTATATTAATCAAGATTTTATAAAAAAAATATATACAAAACCTCCCCCCCCCCCCCCTTTCCTTACCCACGGTTTTGGGTGGGCCCCCATGTCACCATTTTCTAAGTTTTGAGGTGTTGGAAACATAATATGATGATTAGTGTAAGAACTAGAGAAATAAAACCTTCTCAAACACTCCACTTTTTTCCATAATCCCAACAAAACCATCAAAACTTACCACCTCCTACTCTCTCTCTCTCTTCCAATCGGCCAAGCCAAACACACCACCATCTTCACATTTTCAAATCTCAAACATAAGAAATTCTTGCAAACATGGAGGTTTATGGATGAATGAAGACACTTGTGAGACTAGG
>JARYGA010049316.1:0-28323 GCA_030545235.1 Helianthus tuberosus | reverse complement strand
TTTCCTCTTTTTCTGAACTGTATCACTCCTTTCCACGGCGATACTTTCAGCATTACTTTATCGCCCACTTGAAATTCAATCGGCCTCTTTCATTTATCCGCATACGACTTTTGTCGATCCTGAGCCGCTTTTAGGTGAGTTCGGACCATGTCAATTTTCTCATTCGTAGTTCGTATTATATCAGTAGGTGCTAGCCCTCATGGACCCACTTCTCCCCAACATACCGGGGTTCAACACTTTCTTCCATATAACATTTCATACGGGGCCATTTTAATGCTCGCGTGATAGCTATTGTTATATGAAAATTCGACCAAGGGTAGATAGACATCCCAACTACCCCCGAAGTCAATAATGCAAGCTCGCAGCATATCCTCCAACGTTTGTATTGTTCTTTCACTCTGCCTATCCGTTTGTGGATGGTAAGCAGTGCTAATGAACAATTTAGTCCCCATTTGTTCTAGGAATTCACGCCAAAAATTCGAAGTAAACTGAGTATCTCTGTCTGACACAATGGATATCGGTACCCCATGACGTGCTATGATTTCATTGGTGTACACCTCCGACATCTTCTCGGATGTATAAGCCTCACGAATCGGAATGAAGTGAGCACTTTTCGTCAATCTATCCACGACTACCCATATAGCATCAAACCCGCGGTTGGTTTTGGGCAATTTGGTCAACAAATCCATGGTGATTTGTTCCCATTTCCAAACTGGGATGTCCAACGGTTGCAACTTACCATATGGCTTCTGGTGCTGCGCTTTGACTTGCAAGCAGGTCAAACACTTTTCCACATATTTCACCACATCCCTCTTCATTCCAGGCCACCAATAGTTTTGTTTCAGATCATTGTACATCTTGGTCGCACCCGGATGAATTGAATATCAGGATTTATGAGCTTCGTCCAGTAGAAGCGTCTTTACCCCACAAGTATTTGGAACCCATATCCTTCCGGATCGAGTCTTCAACCTGTTATTTCCATCCGATAAATCTTTCAACTGGCCGATTATTCTTTCTTTCTTCCAATTCTCCTCTTTCACTGCTTCTTATTGCGCCTCTCGGATACGTTCAAGTATACCCGAGGTCACCACAAGCTGCATCGATCTTACTCGTATTGGGACATAGTCCACTTTTCTGCTCAGAGCATCCGCCACCACATTTGCCTTTCCGGGGTGATAGTCTATTTCACAGTCGAAATCTTTCACCGTTTCTAACCATCGTCTTTGTCGCATATTTAACTCCTTCTGATCGAAGAAGTATTTTAAGCTCTTGTGATCGGTGAATATGGTGCACTTTACCCCATATAAGTAGTGCCTCCATATTTTAAATGCAAATACCACTGCAGCCAACTCGAGATCGTGCGTGGGATACTTCTTCTCGTGTATCTTCAATTGCCTCGAGGCATAAGCTATAACTTTTCCCCGTTGCATCAAAACGCATCCGAGCCCCGATAGTGAAGCATCCGAATAAACCACCAAGTCTTCAACCCCGTCCGGCAACGTCAATACCGGAGCTTGAGTTAACTTCTCTTTTAGCATCTGAAACGCCCTTTCTTGGTCGACACCCCAAATGAACTTTTCTTCCTTCCGGGTTAGTTTTGTTAGCGGTGATGCAATCTTGGAGAAATCTTAAATGAATCTCCTATAATATCCCGCAAGCCCTAAGAAGCTTCTAATTTCTGAAGGGTTCTTCGGGGGATTCCATTTCGACACGGCCTCAATTTTTTACGGATCTACCAATACTCCGTCGGCACTTATGATGTGGCCAAGAAATTGTACCTCTCGTAACCAAAAGGCACACTTAGAGAATTTCGCATACAACCTTTCACGTCTAAGTGTTTCTAGCACTTCTTGTAGATGGTGTGCATGGTCGGCTTCACTTTTTGAATACACCAAAATATCATCTATGAATACGATGACTGATTTATCCAACATTGGCTTGCAAACCCGGTTCATGAGGTCCATGAAAGCCGCGGGTGCATTTGTTAGCCCAAATGACATCACGAGGAATTCGTAATGTCCGTATCGCGTGCGAAAAGCCGTCTTCGGCACATCTTCCTCCTTGACCTTTAGTTGGTGATACCCCGATCTAAGGTCAATTTTTGAAAAACAGTTCGGACCTTGTAATTGGTCGAATAGATCGTCTATCCTCGGAAGCGGGTATCGATTCTTTACCGTGAGTTTGTTTAACTCCCGGTAATCGATACACATGCGCATGCTTCCGTCTTTCTTTTTCACAAACAACACCGGTGCGCCCCAAGGAGACACACTCGGCCTTATGAATCCTTTGTCAAGCAGGTCTTGAATCTGGGACATCAACTCTTGTAATTCCGACGGTGCGAGTCTATATGGTGCTTTAGCCACGGGTTTTGCGCCCGGAATCAATTCGATCCTGAACTCTACTTCCCGTTCAGGCGGTATCCCCGGTAAATCCTCCGGAAACACATCTTCATAGTCCCGTACTACCGGTACATCTTCAATCTTCCGTGATTCTTTCTCGGGCTCATTTGCGTATATCATGAATGCCTTGCATCCTCGCTTCACTAGCTTGTGAGCTTTCATCATAGAGCATATTATTGGGTTACCTCCTTTTTCGCCATAGATAGTGACGTGTTTTCCGTTCGAAGATATTAGCTTTATCTCCTTACGAAAACACACGACCTTCGCGTGGTGCTGAGATAGCCAATCCATCCCAACAACTACTTGAAATTCTGCCATTGACATCGGGATTAGATCTATCAAGTATTCTTCATCGTCTATGCTTAATTTGCAGCCTCGAAAAACGTCACAAACTATAAAACTTTTGTTGTCCCCTATTTCTACTTCTAAGGGCACAGATAACTTCGTTAATACAAATGAAGGATGTCGAATAAATCCATGCGAAATGAAGGATTTATCCGCACCCGTATCAAATAATACACGTGCTGGAATTGAGTTAATTGTGAATATACCTGAGACCACATCGGGTTCTGTCTTTGCTTCAGCCGCAGTAAGTTGGAAAGTTCTAGCTTTTGCCTTTGGAGCTTCCATTGGAGACTCTTTTGTGTCTCTCTTTCCAACCAACTCGGGGCATTCAGACTTCTTGTGGCCGGGTTGATAACATTTGTAACAAACGGAAACTTTTCTGGGACATAACGATGCAGTGTGCCCCGTCTTCCCACATACCGGACACGGCTTGTCTTTGAAGCGGCACTCGCCTTTGTGCCCCTTTCCACATACTTTGCAACTTGGCGACCCGCATTTAGCCTCCACTTTCTTCCCTGATTCAGCAGTTCTAGCTTTCTTTGTAGGGCTTGGATTCACATCCTGTGCCCTTCTCTCACCCCTTTCAACTTGTATCTTTAACTCGATTTCCCGCTCCCGGGCAGTGTTGATGATTTCTGTGAGAGTTTCGTATTTTGAGGGAGTCATAAACTCCCGGTATTCAGCACTCAGCATGTTATAATAGTAGTATATCTTTTGCTCTTCAGTGGTGACTAACTCGTCACAAAATCTCAGCTTATCCATGAAGATGCCCGTGATCTTATCAATTATTTCACCCTTTTGTCTTAACTGGATGAATTCTTCCTTAATCCTGTTGATAACTGCTTTGGGACTATGGTGTTTAAGGAACGGCACCTTAAACTCATCCCAAGTCATAACCCTCGCTTCTTCAGCTCCTATTTCCTTCTTTTTATTGTCCCACCAATCCTTGGCTTGACCCCTCAATTGGCCCGTTCCGTAAGCAACAAAGTCACCTATGTCACAGTGGGTCCGTTCAAACACCCCTTCGACGTCACTTAACCATCTTTGGCATATTATCGGGTCGACCTCCCCATTATAGATTGGCGGTTTACACGCCATGAATTCCTTATATGAGCACCCTTTACGTTCTCCAGTTTTGTCTTTCATAAGGTTGACACTATCCTCCAACCTTTTAACTCGCTCTTCGACAAGCGACAACACCGTGCTTTGAATTTTGTCTATAAACCCGGATAGACTACCTTCAATTGCCTTCCCTACTTCTTCGGCAATTATTTCTTTCATTTGTTCGGTGCTTGTTTGTACCGGATTATCATTGTTTCCTTCATACATCTTGAAACTGAAATGTTTACATTTAAACGTTAAACATTTCATTTATAACATTGCTTCTTTTGTTTCGGTTTAGCCAAGTTCTCAACTCGCTTTAACCGTTCACATTTGGTGCACTTTCCGGGTTTGAGTGTATTAACACACTCTTCCCATGCACAACAATTTATTTCTCATTTCTTACGCAAGGTATAATCTACTAACATAATAAGTTAATTCTTACCGGACGATCGATCAAGCTTGAACCGAACACTTTGTTGACAGCCTTAAGCTTTGATACCAACTTGTAACACCCATCTAATATTTACTTGAATTTAATAATGATTCATACCATTATATATAAAAGATATCTTAGTGAATCATAAATCCCTTAAGTAATACTAAAAAGTAGCAAAATAATAGTCGACTAACGACTAATTCAAAACATTCAAAAGTAGTTTAGAAATTTGTTTACATCCCATAAACATAGTATATTAAAGTTTAAAATATTACGGAAGCTTCAAAAGTCGTGCTCGGTTCTTCGACATTGCTTGACCGCCATCCGTAAGTCCACCATAGTCACCTAAGGTCAAAACCACTAAAAATATTAGTTTTGGCATTGACATAATACATATAAACAAGTTCCAGCATCAAAGCATGGAAAATAAAATAAAAATTCAGAAACGGTCCTGTCGCGCGTCGCGGCATGACCCCTTTGATCTTTCGCGTGGCGCGGGCGCCCCCGCTTGTCGCGCCAGATTCATATGTCTCCCCCGTGTGGCGCGGGGGAGTACGTTTTCCAGCAGGTTCATTGCTGAATCCTTCACTTGCTGCCAACTCCGGAAATTCAAGTTTTTAACTTCGTTTGGCCATAACTTTTGACTCGTAAGTCCGTTTTAGGTGATTCTTTTTCCTATACGTCTGTAAATTCATTACCGACATAACTATTAAAATTTTGATACCGAAAATTTAACTTGCGGACCGAACAACTAAATGTCGCTATGCATTTATTCGACCCATTATAACTCTACTTATTTTGCTACCTTTTAACTAGTAAACCTAAGGCGCTTATTACCCAACTTCCGGGGCTTATATTCACCGGCACTTCATTACCAAACCTATGGCTTCGTGCTCTTGTGACCATTTTCGCCATCTCTATCTACTTACAATATTAATACTACAATGTATCATTATTTGACCCGTTTGGTTCATCTACGGAATCCTCCATCTTGATGACTACCAAACGACTACAAACCAATTCTTAACCTACGGATTTAAGTAACGAACATGGTCGCCACAATCAACACAACTTTTAATCAACAACGCATAGTTTAACAACAATTCAATGAATGTAACGGGTCAAGTTACATACCTTCAAAGTAGGCCTTTCAAACGTGATTCGCCACCCGCTTGTCCGCTTGACGCTCCCGCGTCCTTTCCTATAGAGTTCATTAATGACATGTTTAGAACTCTCTTTAAACCATATATCGCATAATACACCGAAACATCATAATTATGCGTTTGAACTTTGAATTTAAATTTTAAGCCTTCTTTGAGGCATTTTCACAAACACTTTAAGGGCAGATTTTCACATGATTATATAGCAAGTTTCTAGCTTACCACTTAGCCCTAATTTCACATCAATCAACCATTTTACATGATTGTTAGCTTCTAAATTTCTGAAATCACTTCACAATTGTCAAATTACACTAGAACAACACCCAATTTCCTAGTGTTCATCAAATTACACATAACCCACTAATCACCTACAATGGTGTTCATAGGTTTCACTAAAATTTCACATGATTTCAACTTGTATTTGTCTAGGGTTTATCCCTAGACTCTATATTGTTCATAATCCATCATAAAACAGACATGCAACCATAAATATCAGATTTTCCCAATTTCATGAGAATTTCGAGTTGAGTATTTTCATCAAATTTTACATACCTTGTAATCCTCTTGTGATGAGGATCAGTAATCTATGCTCGATTTTTGTTTTTGATCAGATTTGGACCTTCAATTTGGTTGTTTTGTGAATGTTTAGGGTTTTGATGAACTTGGTCGCCCCTGCTTCTTGTCTGGTCGATCTCACACACGTATGTGTGTTTGAGATTTTTATTTTTCTTGTTTTATTAAACTTAATTTTAGTTTAAGCACTGTTGGCCCCTCTAATTTCCTTTGGTTACCTTTTTGTCCTTTAACTACTCACTAGTCATTATCTAACTAGGTTAGTGTCACCCCTAGTTAGTTTATTTTACTAGTTTATTTACAATTAAAATTGCAAATTTTATGAATTTATATTTTCGGGATGTTACACTAGTTCCCACCTCACCGGCCGACTAGCGACTAGCGAGTTCTCCAACCTTGATATTACCTAAACCAATTATATGTTCACCTTGTGAAATGGACAAAAGCAAACGCCTACCATTCACTCTTAATGACAAACGTGCCTCAAACCCACTTGACTTGGTTCATTGTGATCTTTGGGGACCATCGCCAATTACATCTAACGAGGGTTATCGATATTATGTCATATTTATTGATGATTATTCCTAGTTTACGTGGTTTTATTCACTCAAAAGAAAGCCGATTTTGCCTCTATGTTCCATGTTTTTCTAAACCTTGTTCAAACACATTTATCTAGAAAACTCAAGGTTTTTCAAAGTGATGGTGGTATCAAATTTACTAATAACGGGGTTAAACACTTATTAGAGACAAATGGAACTCTTCATCGTCTATCATGCACATACACTCCTCCTCAATGGTCGTGCCGAACGAAAGCATTGCCATGATGTTGAGACGGGCTTACTCTTCTATTTAATGGTAACATCAATCCTTCTTTTTGCTTGACGCTTTTTCCATCACCGTTTACATAATTAACCGCCTTCCCACAAATATCTTGGATGGAAGATTCCCAATTGAAGCCTTATTTTTTATTAAATCCACTTACGAATATTTTCAAGCATTTGGATGTTGTGTGTACCCGTATCTTCGGGATTATTCAGAAAATAAAATTTCTCCCCGAAGCCTTCCATGTATTTTTATGGGGTATTCAATGTCATGAACTGTCGTCTTCTAGCATTTCATAACTCGTCATTCTCATTTTGACAAGCAAACATTTCCATTAAAAAATAATTATAATGAGACTAATGATGTATCCTCTTTACCATGGCATTCCTAACTGATGAAATACTATTTCTCACATAAAACCCATTGTTGACACCACATCTCCTCAAACTCCTACTCACAACCCTTGTGGTCTTTGTTGTGACCATAACTCTCAACCCAACCTAACCCAAAACAAACTCCACCCATAACCCTCCACCACAAACCACACCTCTAACTCAAGCCCATCCCACGACCCTACCTGAAACAACATCCCAACCTGTCCATCACTTTCCCCAGCCCATTTCTGCTTCTTAAACCCACCACGTTCCAGGCCCTGCTACGCAGGCCCAATCCGAACCCATTCCCCCTACTCAAACCTAATCCACACCAGACTCTAAAGTTCCTACCCAAACATTGTCGGCCCAAACCGATGACTCTGCCTCTGAAACCGAAACCCCATCCAACACCTCCTCACACCCAATGACACTCGTTCAAAAGCTGGCATCTTTAAACCGAAAAAACGTACTTATCTCACTCAAACTCATTCACATCCTCTTTATGATGCCCTATTCTCTACCGATAAACCCAAAACCTTTAAAACAGCTATGAAACAACCATATTGGCTCGATGCTTTGCACAAGAAACTTTTTGCTCTTCATGGCAATAACACATGAACTCTTGTCGCTCGACCCGCTAATCAACATGTTGTGGGAGAAAAATGGTTATTCCGTGTTAAACACTAAGATGATGGTTCTATTGATCAGTATAAAGCCCGACTCGTGGCTCAAGACTTTAGTTAAATACCGGGGATTGACTTTACAAGTACATTCAGCCCCACTATTAAAGCTTCTACCATTTGCATTGAACTATCTCTGGTGATTGTTAACAATTGAAATCTTACATAACTAGATGTCAACAATGCTTTCCTACTTGACCACATTAATGATACCGTTTTTATAGAGCAGCCACCAGGTTTTATTGATCCTAAATTTCCCACTTATGTTTGCAAATTAAATAAGGCATGTATAGTCTCAAGCAAGTCCCACTGGCATGGTTCCATCGTCTTAGCACCTTTCTCCTTGCAAATGGTTTTGTTTGCTGCCGGGCCAACACTTCATTATTTATCTTTAACCAAAATGGGTGCCTCATATATCTCCTAGTGTATGTTGATGATTTAATTATTACAGGGAATCAAGAAGCAGCCATTACCACCCTTGTGTCTCATCCACACAAAGAGTCCGCAATAAAAGATCTTGGGCAACTCAACTACTTCAAAGGGCTTTAAGTAGGTTACACCTCCACTGGACTTTTTCAAAGTCAATCTGATATGTCCATGACATCCTTGTGCATGCAGGTCTTCTTGATAGCAAACCAATGTAAACTCATTTGTCTCCTAATCTCACATATGTCAAAGACGACACCCCTTATAATGACCCAACTTTATGAATATCCTTAGTAAGTGCTCTCCAATACTTGACCATCACCGAAGCAAGCCGTCACAGAAGTTAATACAACTATGGCTGAACCTTCTGACCCTGAAGCCTGGAAGCTCTACACCGACGGAGCTTCAAGCGTTGAAGGGTCAGGAGTTGGGCTCATTTTAATCAACCTTGAAGGCTTAGAATTCACATATGCTATTCGATTTGAATTCCAGACCACAAACAATGAAGCTGAATACGAAATTGATAGTCGGGTTGAAGATAGCCAGAGAAATGAAGGTTCAAAAGCTTCAAGTCTTCACAGACTCATTGCTTGTGTCAAGCCAAGTTAATGACTGCTACGTTGCAAAAGAGTCCAACATGAGAAAATACAAAGAAAAAACCAAGGAATTGAGAAACACCTTCCAGACATGTACCATAAATCAAGTCCCGAGATCTCAAAACAAGAGGGCAGATGCCTTGAGTAAGCTTGCCTCCCTCACCTTTGCCCACCTTACAAAAAAGGTATTGGTGGAGGTATTGAAAGCTCCCTCGATTCAAGAATTGGAGGTTCAAGATGTAATCACCGAAGAGGGTCCCAATTGGATGACTCCTATTAAAACATTTCTCAAAAATGGTGAATTACCTGGTGACCAAGTAGAGGCTGAAAGGTTTAAAATCAAATCAAGGCAATACGTGTTGCAGGATGAGATCCTCTACAAAAGGGCTATCTTGCACCTTTACTGCGATGTGTTGGCCCGGAACAAAGCCAGTACCTGGTCAAAGAGGTTCAGGAAGGGATATGTGGAGCTCATTTTGGAGCTAGAACGGTGATTGTTAAACTAATGAACCTCGGGTATTTTTGGCCTTCAATGCACTGAGACGCTACCGAACAATTAAGAAAATGTGAAGCTTGTCAAATACATGCACCGGTGCCCAAGAGCCCCAAGCACGACCTTGTCCCAATATCTTCATCTTGGCCATTTCACAAATGGGGAATGGATATCATTGGTCCGTTCCCACCGGCCAAGGGTGGAGTAAAGTTTTTATTGGTGGCCATAGATTACTTTGCCAAGTGGCCTGAAGTCAAACCACTTGCAGAAATCACAGGCAAACAAGTCATTGACTTTGTTTGGGAAAACATCATTTGTCGCTATGGGTTGCTGGGAATCTTGGTCACAAACAATGGGAAACAATTCGCTGAGAAGCCTTTTAGCACTTGGTGCAAAGAGTTCAGAATAACTCAGGTATTCAGCTCAGTTGCATACCCACAATCAAACGGCCAAGTGGAAAGAACAAATTGGAGCATTGTCGAAGGTATCAAGATGAGGTTGGGAAGGCATGAAGGTAATTGGCTTGAAGAATTGCCAAATGTTTTATGGGCTATACGAACAACGGAAAAAACAAGCCACAAAAGAACACCTAATAGCTTGGTATTCGGATCCGAAGCCGTGATTCCAGCTGAAATAGGAGTTGTAACTCAAAGAACCCTCAACATGGATCCCGAAGCAAACAACAAAGAGACCATGTTGAAGTTACAACTCCTAGAAGAAACACGAGACCAAGATGCAATTCAAGAAGCCAAGTACAAACAAAGGATGGAAGCTTATTACAACAAAAGAGTCAAGCATGAACGCTTCAAGCCAGGAAACCTTGTACTCAGAAACAATGAGGCTAGTAAAAAAGAGAACCAAGGAAAACTTGGCCCAAAATGGGAAGGGCCATATACAATCCTTGAAGCACACAAGGGTGGGTCCTACAAACTGGCCGACGCGGAGGGTAAAAAGCTTCCCAGACATTGGAATGGCAAAACCCTTAAAAGGTTCCATGTCTAATCAAGAAAGTTTAGTTTGTATTTCAAAAGTTGTATTTCAAGAGTTGCCCAATGATCACTTTTTGTAAAACAATATCTCTTGAATGAATGATGATGTTTTATCAAAATTGTCTTTCTATCCTAAAATCAGGTTGAGAACCTAGCAAAAAACTCCATGGCAAGGGCCATGTAAGGGGATGAGCTCCCAGGCCATATCGCTCAATATGTTCAAGGGTTAAATGAACCTATATAAGGGGTGAGTTTCTAAATCAATACATCTCCATGAGACTCATGAAATTATCAAAAACAAAGTTGTCTCATAGACAGGTTTGAACAGCCTACACCAAATGTTCCTTAAGCCTTGTAAAAGTTCTAAGAAAACAAATCATTATTAACAGGCTTACGAACCAAAACCATACAAAGAAAAATAATAGATAGGATATGTGCTATGCCTTCTTATTAAAAATACCAAGGCTAAGTGACTGCAGCACTGAACCCTTTAAGGTATAAAAAACATAAAGGCAACACAAACCCAACAAAGACAAGGTCACAAACATAAAAAGGGGCAACACAACAAAGACTCCATACAACCAAAAATCAGAAATACAAACCAAGGCATAAAAAAAAAGTAGCAACAGGAAGCCTCGAAGGCTTCAAGCTACTAATATCCCACAAAACTGCCTTGCAAAATATACAACTACGTACAAAAAAATCACAACACAAGGCAAGTAATAGAAAGATAGCTAATATTCAAACTAGTTAAAACAAACCTTAACGGTTTGTAAACATAAATATTGTTCAAACGGCCACCAAGGCCAACCACAACCACAAAACAGAAACCTTAAGGGTTTCTGCAAAACCTAAAATTGTTCAGGGTAACACATAAATGATTAAATTGTTTAAGGATGCTAAGAAAGCTACGAATATTGTTCAAACATCAGAAGGAGGCTTAGAAGCCCCAGACCCATTACCTTTAGCCTTCTTGGCCTTCTTCGACTTCTTCACTTTTGAACCACCATCATCACCAACTGCTAAACCTTCGAGGCTTGCATCCTTGGAAGCATCAGGTTCTCCTGAAAAGGTCTCCTCACTATCCCCTGAACGAGAACGCTTCTTCGAAAGGGATTCAAGCACTTCAGCACAAACCTTTTCATTAAGCTCATCTGGCTTTAGCTCCTACAAAACAGAAAGTGGTTTGCCAAAACAAGCTGCAACCTGACTTACATAGGGGTAAGTCAACCTCTCCATCTGCTGAACGGAACCTTTGAAAACACCAGAAGCTTCAGGGCGATACAAGGGAGACTGCTCCAAGGGCTGACCAGATTCATGAAGTTTATAACCAGCGATAAGGCCTTGATGTTTCCCCAAGTTGAGCAGTTTGGTGTAAACTTCTCCAAGAGCAGAATTGAACTCCTTAGAGTGAAGGAGATAGGTAACAACTTGATGAAAACCTTGCTCAATGAGCCACTGGTTATCACCAGTGACTTGAGAAACCAAAGACTTCAAACCTTCCTTTTCTTCTTCGAAGGCCCTCTTCTGAACATTCAAGGCTTCCCTATCAGCCTTCAGTTTCAATCGGTCAGCTTCAAAACTTTTCTTGAGATCGTTCACCTCAATCTCATGTCTCCTGGTCAATTCTCCAACCTTCTTCACCCAAGCCTCCTATTTCTTAGAGAACCCTTCAACCTCCTTCTTCATGGCAGCTATAGAGGCTTTCATCTTGTCCTTCTTCTTGGAAGCTTCTTCGTACTCCCGCATACCCTTTGTGAAACGGGTAACACCTTCAGCCAACAGGGCCGAAAGGTTACAGGAGCTTAGCATCAATCTTGAGATAAAGTGATCGGCTTCCATTTCAGAAATTGCACTCCGAACACCAGGAGGAGCAAAACGAGCCAATACCTCAGCACAAACAGCCGGATCCTTGAAGCTATCCCAACCTTCACACCCCAGTTGGGAACATAAACCTCTCCAGCTTCAGGACCCTCCAAACTCTCAACACTTTTACCTAATGAACCCTGGATGGTAGGAGTGCTACCTTTCTTAACCAACTTCTTATTCTTCCCAGAAACCACTAGTTCTTTTTCCTTACCCTTTCCCACTTTAACCTCAAGAACCTGTTCCGCAGACACCTCTATGGCATCACTAATGTCAATGGCCCCTGAGCCAGAAGGTTAATCAGCACCTTTCAAGCGACGGTTCGAACGACGAATAGAAACCTTGGAACCTGAAGCCTTAGTGAAACCTCTAACATTTGGAACATTCACATAGCCAGAACCCCCGAACCTATGCTCGGATTCCCTAACAACCACATCTTCACCCGGAGTAGCAGCAACATCCCCAAAAGCAACATCAGAAGTATCATCACTTTTGATAAAATCAAGTGCAAACATAATTGCAAAATAAACAAAAATAAAATATATAAGCAAGTAAAAAATAAGAACATAATAACATAACAAGACAAATGCATACCCTGCCCATCTCTCATAAGCACCGGATCCCGATCACGTTTGTCCCATAACTTACAAAGACCCAACAACACCAGTAAGTGCCCTGGAAAGGGACGAAGCCTTGAGGGCACTCCCTAAGAGTATCAAGAAAACGAGTGTTTATCTCGGAAGCAGAGGGTTCAGGCTCATTTAAAACGGCATCTGGATGCCTCCAAACAAGCTTAAAAGGAACAATTTCATCAGAAACCCAGAAAAATCGGTCTTTCCAAACACCAAGACTAGAAACCATAGATGAAATTAAACAGGTATCAACCTGAGATGTCTCGAACGTAAACCAGTCACCATTCTTGGCCAACCGGAAAAAGCGACGGAAAGACAAAAGAGTTGGATCATACCCAGAAGTCCGGCACAAAACTTCAAAGTGCAAAACCCTAGCCAGACCCTGAGGGTGAATCTGACCAAAGGATACACGATAATACTCTAAAACTGTCACGGCCCCCGTCCCGGTGTTACCCGGTCCAGGAGTCGCGGGACAGAAACCCATGGTATTTATTAGTTGATGCGATAGCGGAAGTTTAACAGGATCTTTTAAAACTTGAAAATGCCCAATTATTTTATTTCACAATTTGGGACAAACCCCATAATTTACAGTAAAGGAAATTTCACAAGGAAATCCATTGTTTTACAAAACATGTTTATTTATTTTATTGAGCCACCACTTCAAGCTTGTTAGTGCTCCGTAGCACTTTTCCTTGATTCACAGTAAGTCACCTGAAACATGTTTAAAAATATTTTATCAGCGGGGAAATACTGGCGAGTCATTTAGGTTACATAAAATGACACCTTAGTTATAGATTACAGCACAAGAGCGATTACAATCGCTACTATCTTATTTTTTTATCTGGCGCCGTGTCACACCCTGGTGACGATGGTCATACCACTATTGGGTCCTTTCACCCAAGTAGTGATGATTATCACTGTTAGGTTGGTGAACCTAACCGTGAGAAATTAGTAATGTGCACAATACCCCACTTTCCAGTGATTCAAGATAACCAAGACTTAATCCCTGTAATTATAACTTTTGAAAACAATTTAAGTATTGTAAAACATTGTTGATAAAAAGAGAATGATTCACATTGCAGGTTTAATTGGGCAGAGTTTAGCCTACTGATTTAGCCTTGTAACCTAGTTTAAATGACAATGCATACGAAACTAGGTCAGAAACTTAATACAACATTTACGATAAACTTCACGAAATCAAAACCCTCACGACGAATGACAAAGTATAGCCCTAATTTGGGCAGCACTTAAACATCCATCAGATCGGTTTCAATCGATCGGACATTGTATCGTAGTAGTGATCGAGTTAATACCCTGTATTCGTAGCAGCGTCTTGACACCGTAAAACTCGTTTTCAGCATAATAGGGACGTTTTGAGATTGAGATTTCGAACGCAGAAGCAAGTCCCATGCACAGGCTACTTATAGCAACATTTCAAGTTTTAAGCGGCGCGCGTAAACCTTAACAAGGTCTTACGCGGCCCCCGAGGGCCCCTAGTCTACGTGTAGGGCTTGTGTGTCACAGGTAGGTCTGCCACGTGTGCGACACGTGGCCTGGAAAGCTTATCCCGGTGATTTTTTATATGTCGCAGCCCGCGTAACCCTGAGCTTATCTTTTACGCGGCCCGCGTGAAATCCAGAAATCTTGTTTTCTTGGTTTTTCAAGAGGATTAGGGTTTCAGGGGTCCGGGTTTTCATTTACGGGTCGTTTAGGGACATTTTTGCAGGTCCTTACATCCCCCCACCTTATTTAAAATCTCGTCCTCGAGATTTATAGAAATAAGTGAGGATGCTTTCGCTTCATTTCTGATTCCAGCTCCCAGGTGTATTCGGGTCCTCTTTTTGAATCCCACTTGACTTTGACCAGTACCAATCTTTTGTGTTTGAGAAACTTAATCTTTCTGTCTTCTATTTGGAGTGGTTTCTCAACAAATTTTAGCTTTTCATGTACCTCTATGTCTTGAAGAGGTACTACCAGAGATTCGTCAGATAAACATTTCTTGAGGTTGGATACATGAAATACGTCATGTACCCCGGCTAACTCTTCTGGTAGTTGTAAGCGATAGGCGACCGGTCCTATTCGCTGGATTACTGGGAATTGTCCTACGTACCTTGGACTTAGCTTTCCTTTCTTTCCGAACCGAACTACTCCTTTCCAAGGAGAAACTTTCAATAGTATCTTGTCTCTAATTTGAAATTCTAGCGGTTTGCGGCGATTGTCTGCATAACTTTTCTGACGATCTCGAGCCATCTTCAGTCTTTCCTTGATTTGAGTTATCTTGTCGGTGGTTTCTTGTACGATTTCAGGACTTGATAATTGGCTTTCTCATATTTCTGCCCAACAAATTGGAGTTCTACACTTTCGTCCATACAGTGCTTCGAACGGGGCAACTTCGATGCTTGAATGATAACTATTGTTATAGGAGAATTCAATTAAAGGTAAATGGTTGTCCCAGTTTCCTCCAAAATCTATCACACATGCCCTAAGCATGTCTTCCAGGGTTTGGATCGTCCTTTCACTTTGTCCATTTGTTTGGGGATGATATGCAGTACTTAAATTTAGTCGGGTTCCCATTGCTTCCTGGAAACTGGTCCAGAAATGTGGAGTGAAACGACTATCCCTATCCGATACAATAGAGAGTGGGACTCCATGTAAGGAAACTACCTTGTCTACGTATAACTTGGCTAATCTTTCCATGCTAAAGGTTTCCTTCATGGGTAGGAAATGAGCTGATTTGGTTAATCGATCCACAATTACCCAAATTGCGTCATTACCTTTTCTGGTTTTAGGTAACTTGGTAACAAAGTCCATTGTTATGAGCTCCCATTTCTATACAGGCATTTCTAATTATTGGAGTAATCCTGAAGGTTTCTGGTGTTCTGCTTTAACTTGTGAACAAGTTAGACACTTAGATACATATCTAGCTATATCCTTTTTCATTCCTATCCACCAGAAGTTATTTCTTAAGTCTTGGTACATTTTATTATTTCCAGGATGCATGGTATACCAAGATTTATGGGCCTCTCTAAAATTTTATTTCTTAAGCCTCCTTGCTTAGGTACCCAAATTCTTTTCTTGTGGAATCTCAAAAGTCCATTAGTTCCTTGCTTTAATTCTTTTATCCTTCCTTTCATTCCTTCAGCATCATCCTTGATTGTTGTTTCTTGAATGTTTTTCAGTTGTTCCATTAAATCTAACTGTAGATTTAATCTAAGAGCACGAACTCGCTTTTGCTTTTCATGATACTTACGACTTAGGGCATCTGCAACTACATTTGCCTTTCCTTCGTGATATTGAATAGCACAGTCGTAGTCACTTAGAATTTCCATCCATCTTCTTTGCCTCATGTTCAATTCTTTTTGCCCAAATATATATCTTAAACTCTTATGATCCGTATAAACCGTAAACTTACTTCCATACAGATAGTGTCTCCAAATCTTAAGGGCAAAAATTATTGCTCCTAATTCTAAGTCGTGAGTCATATAATTCTCTTTGTGCTTCTTCAATTGTCTTGATGCATATGCAATTACCTTTTTGTGTTGCATTAACACACATCCTAATCCTAGCTTAGAAGCATCACAATAAACTTCAAAATCTTCTGTCCCTTCTGGTAAGGCAAGAATTGGGGCGTTTGTTAATCTTTTCTTTAAAATCTTAAAAGCCTCTTCTTGTATAGATCCCCATTTAAACTTCACTGTTTTACAGGTTAGCTTAGTTAATGGCACAGCTATTGGAAAAATCCTTAATAAACCGTCTATAGTATCCGGCTAACCCTAGAAAACTTCTAACTTCCATAGCTGATTGCGGGACCTTCCATTTGGTAATCGCTTCTATTTTGGAGGGATCTACGTTAATACCTTCATGATTCACCGTGTGTCCTAAAAATTGTACCTCTTGTAGCCAAAATTCACACTTCGAGAATTTGGCGTAAAGCTTCTCTTTTCTTAACAAAGTTAAGAGTGCTCGTAAATGTTCACAGTGCTCGTCCTGACTTTTGGAATAAATAAGTATATCGTCGATGAAGACAATTACGAATTTATCCAAATACGGTTTACAGATCTTATTCATCATGTCCATGAATGCTGCAGGAGCATTTGTTAATCCAAAGGGCATGACTGTAAACTCGTAATGACCATACCTAGTCCTGAAAGCAGTTTTAGGTATGTCTTCTTCTTGTACTTTCAACTGATGGTATCCGGAGCGTAAATCTATCTTAGAAAAATATCTAGCTCCCTGAAGTTGATCGAAAAGATCATCAATTCTAGGTAATGGGTATCGATTCTTAATTGTAACCTTATTCAATTCCCTATAATCGATACACATTCGCATCGAACCATCTTTCTTCTTTACAAACAACACTGGTGCTCCCCATGGGGATGAACTAGGTTGTATGAATCCTTTCCTTAATAATTCATCTAATTGCTTTTTCAATTCTAGCATTTCGGTGGGTGCTAACCGATAAGGTGCCTTGGCTATCGGTGTAGTTCCAGGAATTAGATGAATTCTAAATTCTACTTCCCTTTCGGGTGGTAATCCAGGTAATTCTTCTGGAAATACATCCGGGTATTCTGATACTACTGGAATTTCCTTAAGTTCCTTACCTTTAGTGTTGATGATTGCCGAAATCATATACACTATTCCTTGTTTTCTTGAATAACTGGCCACTTTCATTACTGAAATGAATTTCATTGGCTTACGTGGCTTATCTCCTGTAATCATTACTACTTCTCCTGTGGGTGTATGAATTTCTATGGAATTCTTATCACAGAGGATTCGAGCATGGTTGGCTACTAACCAATCCATTCCTAACACAACATCAAATCCAGCTAAATTCATAGGTAATAGGTTTGCAGAAAAATTATAGCTTAAGAGTTCTATCTTTCCTTCTTGCAAAACTTTATCTATGTTAACAGAATTCCCATCTGCCGTTTCTACCGTAAAAATTTGTTTAAGTTTGGTTAAGGGTAGCTTAAGAGCTTGGCAGAATGAAGTATTTATAAAACTTTGGTTTGCACCAGAGTCGAATAATACTTTTGCATAAACGTCATGAACTAGGAACGTACCAGCTATCACATCTGGGATGAGTTCTGCTTCTTGGGTAGTCAATTGGAATGCTCTTGCATTCTTTTTGGTAGTTCCTTCTGCAGGTTTTGCCTTATTGTCAGCTGGTTTGACTAGTTTATGGCAGTCTGGTCTAAAATGTCCAGCTTCTCCACAGTTGAAGTAGATTGTTGATTTCTTCCTCCTGCAATCTTCTTCTTGATGCCCTGGGATTTTGCAGAAATTGCAATATCCTTTGCATCTTCCAAAATGCTTTCTTTTACAGGTACCACAGAATGGAGCAGTGGAAGATTTCCCGGTTCCCTTTTTCTTGAAATTACTACTATTACCCACACGGAATCCTTGGGTAATCTTTTGGGCCACTTCCTTTTTCCGATTTTCTTCTCTTGTGCGTACCATCCCGTCGGTCAACGTGTTGGCTAATTCCACAGCATCGTCAATTGTGCGAGGTCTCGCAGCCTTGACGATATCGCGAATCTCGCTAATCAAACCCCAAATATAGCGAGAAATAAGTACCGGTTCTGGCGAGGCCAGAGTTGGCACAATTCTGGCATATTCGAAGAATGTCGAAGTATACCCTCGACAATCAACATCCACCATTCGGTGGTTTAGGAACTTATTTGTCATTTGTTCCTTTTCGTATTCAGGACATAATTTTCTTTCTACCAATCTTTTAAATTCTTCCTAATTCATGGCATAAGCCACATCACTCCCCTTGGCTTGTAGTATTGTGTTCCACCATTCCAGTGCCCCTTCTTTAAAAAGATGCGACACGTACATGACCTTGTCTTCCTTGGCACATTTACTTATTTTAATTACTGCTTCGGTTTTCTCTAACCAGCGCAGTGCTGTAGTTGCCCCTTCATTGCCTGCAGATTCGATTGGTTTACAGGCAAGAAATTCCTTGTAAGTGCAATCAGGCGTTGCAGCTTTCATTTTCTTAAGGAATGGGACTTACATTACATCATCATTATTATTGTTACCGCCTCCATTTACACTATTACTGAAGTTGTCATCATGAGTACGTTTGATGGGTGGAGGTTCAACTGGATTTCGGGCAGCAGCAAGGATTGCTGGAATAGCATTGGCTATTCCTTGAGCAACAATATTTTCTATATCTTGTCTATTAAGAAAGTGATCCTCATTGTTTTGCTCAGATTGGTTTACTTCGTTAACTGGCTCATTGACGGCGGGTTCCATCTGATAATTTTCAATATACGAATGTATAAATTATAGGCATAAAATAGAATAATTAATGATCAGTCACAATAAAACAATCACACATAATCATGTCAACACGTATAGCCAAAATTGTCGACTTTACGACGTTGATATTTTTTTATATATTAGTAGGCATCCGTACACACCAGTTATATTACAAAAGTTTTATTTTAAGTTATTTTACCTGATTATATTTTTATTAGTTATTATTATTAAACACGTAACCACACAACCACATACGATCCCCGTCAACTGGCACTTCAGAAATGAAGTTCCCTCTCGTCGTATTTCCATGATATCATCTCCCCCACTTCCCGGATTCTATTTCCTGCGTCCACTAGATCCTCGCCATAGTGGCGGAGTTCAGCCAAGTTCTCAGTGCTCATAGGTGGGTTTGGTGCAGGCTCAGGGTCAAACTGGGGGAAAAATGTGTTAGGGTTATTCAAGAGATTCTGAAATTGCCAGTCAGTTGTCCACCATTCTTCTAGCTCTCCTTGTAGGGGTCGGGGATTGATAATAGGATCTGGGATAGCAGGTTCCAAATTAACTGGAAGTTGTACTTCAGCTGGGTAATTGAAGAGGTTTTCATCGGCAGGTCCGATGAGGTCGCTATTTGCCAGTTTGCGGTCCAGATCCTCCCACTGTGGCATTTCCTGGGCTTGCCCTAAACTTTCCCCGATCTCTTTTCCTTCCCCTTTATCATTTGAGTCCTCAGTCTTTTTAACCCTCTGTGCGGCTGGCTTCTTCCTCCGTGCGCGTCTCCAGCCTATGATTCTCCTTCTCTTTTTCGACTTGGGTTTCTCCTGAGGTTGGGCTTGGAATTCCACAGGTTTCTCAGTGTCGGCCCAATAACCGGAAAAACCCCTGGAAACTTCCATGTCAGCAGAATAGATAGTGAGATTCTGAAAAGCTTCAGACAACTCATTCATGCTGTTAGCATATATGAAAAATACACACAAACTTAGGTTAATATTTTATTTATCAAATTGAATTTTCACAGAATAAAAATTTGAAAAAAATTAAGTATTTCTAAATACTTAATTAGCTTAAATCAGTGGCTCTAATACCACCTTTTTCTGTCACGGCCCCCGTCCCGGTGTTACCCGGTCCAGGAGTCGCGGGACAGAAACCCGTGGTATTTATTAGTTGATGCGACAGCGGAAGTTTAACAGGATCTTTTAAAACTTGAAAATGCCCAATTATTTTATTTCACAATTTGGGACAAACCCCATAATTTACAGTAAAGGAAATTTCACGAGGAAATCTCTTGTTTTACAAAACATATTTATTTATTTTATTGAGCCACCACTTCAAGCTTGTTAGTGCTCCGTAGCACTTTTCCTTGATTCACAGTAAGTCACCTGAAACATGTTTAAAAATATTTTATCAGCGGGGAAATACTGGCGAGTCATTCAGGTTATATAAAATGACACCTTAGTTATAGATTACAGCATAAGAGCGATTACAATGGCTACTATCTTATTTTTTTTTATCTGGCGCCGTGTCACACCCTGGTGACGATGGTCATACCACTATTGGGTCCTTTCACCCAAGTAGTGATGATTATCACTGTTAGGTTGGTGAACCTAACCGTGAGAAATTAGTAATGTGCACAATACCCCCACTTGCCAGTGATTCAAGATAACCAAGACTTAATCCCTGTAATTATAACTTTTGAAAACAATTTAAGTATTGTAAAACATTGTTGATAAAAAGAGAATGACTCACATTGCAGGTTTAATTGGGCAGAGTTTAGCCTACTGATTTAGCCTTGTAACCTAGTTTAAATGACAATGCATACGACACTAGGTCAGAAACTTAATACAACATTTACGATAAACTTCACGAAATCAAAACCCTCACAACAAATGACAAAGTATAGCCCTAATTTGGGCAGCACTTAAACATCCATCGGATCGGGTTAATACCCCTGTATTCGTAGCAGCGTCTTAACACGTAAAACTCGTTTTCAGCAGAATAGGGACGTTTTGAGACTGATATTTCGAACACAGAAGCAAGTCCCATGCACAGGCTACTTATAGCAACATTTCAAGTTTTACGCGGCCCCGCGTAAACCTTAACAAGGTCTTACGCGGCCCGCGAGGGCCCCTAGTCTACGTGTAGGGCTTGTGTGTCACAGGTAGGTCCGCCACGTGTGCGACACGTGGCCTGGAAAGCTTATCCCGGTGATTTTTGATATGTCACGGCCCGCGTAACCCTGAGCTTATCTTTTACGCGGCCCGCGTGAAATCCAGAAATCTTGTTTTCTTGGTTTTTCAAGAGGATTAGGGTTTCAGGGGTCCGGGTTTTCATTTACGGGTCGTTAGGGACATTTTTGCAGGTCCTAACAAAAACGTTCAAAACAAAGTTCGAAAAGGGGTGACGAAGGTTCGAAAACTCAAAATGGCGACAGTAAAGGGCAATAGAACCAGGGGGACACTTATCAATCGAAACATCACAAGCTGGTGCAGACCGGTTTAAACTTCATCCCAATCCCCCATTCGATACAGAAATTTTCTACTTCCTCTTGAGTTAATCGAGAAAACGATTTTGCTAAATCTTTACGAGCACCCATGCTATAAGAAAATAACCAGAAAATAGGAAATCAGAACTAACCTGAACGGAGAAAAGGGAAAGAAAACTTGAGAGGAAAGGTGCAAATGATGTTTCTTCTAAAAAATTAATGTAAATTAATGAAGAAGAAATGTTATAATTACACAAGGATATTAAAACCGCCGCCTGACACAAAGAAAACTGCTACAAGTCATATCAACTGTCTTGTCGAAATTCAAAAATCAAAAAGCTCAACCGTTTTCAACCTTCCAAGCTTCGAAGCCTTCAAGCAAAATAAAACACATGTACAAAAAGTCAGAAGAATTTGTGCTTACACCCAAAAACCTCTGACTTGGGAGGCTGATGACGGGGGGTAGCCCAAATCTAAATAAAATGACCAGGAATACATGATAGCTTGAAGGGTTAAAAGGTTCAAAGGTTTAAAATCCGGGAACTGAGCTAAGGCAGCACGTGTACAGTAATCAGTCATGTCACTGATTACTTGAACCACTCTCCCAGCCGTAAAAGTAGAACGAGTGCATAGAGTGTAGTCTTTTATCCGCAGGTCCAAATGCTTCAACCCCTAAAAGGGTAAGTCCTCCACTGCAAGCATGTTTCACTAGTCCATGGTTTCCTCTTTGGGCGATGTCCTCTCCTATAAAATGACACTTCATTTAGTGCTGAGGGACATTCCGATCAGCTCTGATTCCCTTGGGATCTCTGGTCTTTCTTCTCGAGCACTTGCTTTATGCAAGTCTTTCAACACACACATTTCTACGGCTCTTGCATCCGAAGTTGAACACCTTTCAGTTGAGGATCCTGAACAAACAACAAATCATAACTAGTGAACCTCTCTCCACGTCTTTCAAACGTGGGGGGACCCCACGACCTGCGTTAGGCAAACCAGAACCCTTCAAGCCTTTTGCCTAACGAGCCTAACTACTATCAGCGGTCTTGTATTTGTTGCATCAACACATGAAAATCGAAGAAAATGAGGCATCTCAAACTCTTTATATTATAGTAAAGATGACACATGCGATTACTTTGATAAAAACTCAAATATGATAATCTGTGTGATCTTTAACTTAAAGGTTGTTGCCAAAAACAAGTACTTGAAAAGTAAAAAAAAAATGAAGAGTTGGAAAGGATATACTTGAGCATGAAAGAGTTGAGATATTATTTATAAATGTTAAATGCTCATAAATGTTATTGTGACAAGGTCAGCTACGTTTAATAAACAATATTGATGTACCAACATCTAGTGATGCAAAACCCAACATTTTTATACACACAACCAGGGATCCGTCGTGTGGTGTTTGTTGTCCCAAAATGCTAAGATGTCATCATTTGATTATACATCATCTATAACTATCTCCAAACAAGGTATTAAGCTCTATACTTTATCTCATTCCCACTTACTTTTGAAGGTGTAGATCTGTCATGGAAAATGGTGTGCAATAAACTGAATTAATCGATCCATAACTGATAAAACAGAACCAAAAATACCGAACCAAATTGAAAACCGGTGGGTCGGTTAATTGTTTTTCTGAAAACAGAAAGTGGCGGGCCGGTTATGGTTATCAATGTTTCCATACCCGTCATAACCAAACCGAACCAACATTTAGTAAAATATTTTTTGGATTTTGGACTTTTCACCATTTTTTTCAATATTTAATATTTTTGGTTGAACATTTCTTTAAATTTATGGGTTATAACGTATCGTTTTGGTTGAAAGTTTGTTTGAATTTATGGATTATGCCATGTCGTTTTGTTTAAATATTTGATACTAATCACTATTAACATTATAGATTATATGTTTTTTTAATGCAATGTACTATACTAACATATAGAAATATGTAATAACAGTTTATACTATGGTAAAAAATTTCAAGCCTGAACTTTCAGACCCAAATAACGCACAATTATATTGTTCTGAACTATTTTTAGCTAGAACCAAATTCATGATTACCCAACTGATAACCGACCCACTAAAGCTTTCTAAATGGTTTAATCAAAACCGTCATAACCGGTCGGTTATGGTTATAGTTATCCATTAACCGACATCTCGGTTCTGGTTATGATTTTGAGCTAAAGCGGACTCAAACCGACCCATACACACCCTAATGAAAGTTATGGAAAGATTTTCCTAGTATGAAACATTTATAATAACTTCCAACGAGTATACAACAACACAAGTGGTGATAATATTATTTAGATATATGGTGAAGTATTGGTGTGTCTTCCTAAGACAATAGATGGCTCGGAGCCTTGATTTACATGGAAGTTTTGGATAACTTAAACTAAATGGTGTTATAGGCATATTTCTATACGAGACAACATTACCCTCAATCTTATGGCCAAATAACTCCGGTGAATGTTGTACTCAAGTGTTGCCTAAAGAACTTTATAGGCGCCAATGGCCAAACTCTTGGGTGTTGCATAATCCTTTATAGTTTACAAAAGAGTGAGACTACAAATCGTAGTCCTTTTGAAGTTGTAATAGTGTAACAACTTCGTATTCCACACTCCATCACGATAATACCATAGGGAGGAGCATATTAATCTATTGCACGGTATAGATGATGGGAACATTAAACTCGTTAGACTCTTTTATAAATAGCCTTCAAAGAGAATGAATAAGTGGACACATGTTAAAAAGTTGCGAAAGGTGTTCCAAATGGGAAATAAGGTCATGGTCAAGCTTCTTCCTCATTAATTAGAATGGTACGCAAGGAATCGATACATAAGTATGAACAACCTTTCGAAGTGATTTGCAAGGGGAAGAGTTCCTTACATACATAATATTCATGCCATCTTGAAGATTCATTTCGAGTATGAAGGACTACACAATATATGAGGAAGAAACAACTAGTGGGGAAGGTGATATGACACGAGCAACCCGAATTGTAAATAGGTCACTTGATAAGAGCTTAAAGAAGTATTGACGGGCTGAGTTATACATCAATGAGGGAATTCATTAAACACGCATTACTTAATCAAGTGCAAAAGGTGTCCGCTTGATGAATTAACGTCGAAATTAACTAGATATTTGACAATTACAAAACATGATTAGGTAGTTTAGTTTAGTGTCGATGAGAACTTTATCAAGCTAGGTGTAAGAAATCACATGTCCCTCGATCTTGTGTATAGTATATTGTAGAATGGCAAAGGACATTCTAAAGGCATGTAGACTAGGATAGAAATCTTCAATACTTGAAAACTATTTATGAAAAAAGATAGTAACAATAAAATAGAAAATTATGTTACCAAAATCTTAGAAACCTTTGATACTTGAAATTATTTGTGAAAATAATAGTAACAATAAAACAGAAAATTATGTTACCAAAACATACATCACCGTTCGTTTGCAATTTTGATGAAGGATAAACATAAGATTTTTTATGTTTTCGTATAAGAAAATGATATAACTACCGCCCACCTCATATTCTTAACATAGAATTTACATAAATTCTATTAAATGAAATTGGTAATTGGTAAATAATTATAAATATTATTATATTGCCGTATATATACATATGTTTATCTCACCTCTTCACTCAAACCCTCTTCCCTCCTAACCACAACCCACCCTTTATTTTTTATTTGAGTCTTTGTTCATCCTTTGCTCCCTCTATCCTCCTTCTTGACGGTGATCTCTCTCTCTCTCTCTCTATATATATATATACACACACACACATATATATATATATATATATATATTATTTATTATTTAAGCATGACCTAGATGCCTTTTTTTGGTCTACAACTATATATATATATATATATTATTTATTATTTAAGCATGACCTAGATGCCTTTTTTTTTGGTCTACAACTATAAATAAACTTTGATGTTTTGAGTTCATAAACATTCATACATTCTCTCTCTATATCTAGCTATCTCTATCTCTTTGGTGAAAGAGGTGAGACACAAACACAAGAACTACAAATAAAGAAGTCATCTCATCTTTGTGGTTATATTCTTTGTTCTTTTGTAATTCTTGGTTATTAACGTTGACTTTTTTGTTGACTTCCATAAGAAGAAAATGGCAGGATATGAGAGAAATGAAGAACTTATCTCCAGTAATGGTCATAAACATGAGGTAATTTTATAAACTTTCTTTGTATGGTTATATGATGTGATGATCATATTGTAAACTTTATTTTTCAAATTAATTTCCTCCTTTTAATTTTTAATTTTTAATTTTTAATTTTCACGTGATATCATGTTTTTATGTTGGAAGAAAGAAATCAAGCAACAAGAGGGGGAAGATCATTTGTTTTATGTTTTAATAATAATAATAACAATAATAATAATAATTGGTTAAGAAAACGAATACATACAAAACCATTTGTTTTATTGTCATTTTCAAAATTAATCACTTTTTAATTTTTAATAATTGGTTGTTTGAACACATGATACATGATGTTGCACAAATTACATATGGGTTAAATTAAATATATACATATATGGCTGCATTTGACATATAATGGTTAAGTAATGAATATACATATATGTGTGTCAAAAAGTTCAAATTATTTAAAACAGAGACGATTACAGATTAATGGTAGATAGATAGAGGAGCACATATATGTGTGTTTACATTTTTTTAAAATGAATTTAAATTCTATATATATGAAATTCGATATAAAAGTCGAATCGGATGAGAATTTTCAATAGTCATATATATGGATTTTTTGAAACTTTTGGTAAATCTTATCATTCCACCGTTCATGTGTTACGTATACGACATCTTAGGGGTTGCTTGATAAAACAGAATGAATGGATATTGATTATTTTAAAGACCGAAATGATTTAAACTTGTGAATGTGCTTGATTATAACTAAAGATAGATAACGTTTATAAGTTAATAAATAACATTCATATAGTTTTCTTGTATTCGATATTCAAGTAGATTAGAGTTTCAATGTTGTTATGCATTATAATATAAGAATCTGAATCAATTTTGATATTCTAAAAAAATTCCAAAGTAGAGTAAGCTTAAAAGGTAGAATTCTGTTTCCTAGACTGTTTTACCAATTCTGTTTTTTAACGGCCAACAAAATCAAACCCGAGCACTCTCGGGGCACCCACTGGACCAAACTGAGTACTATGAGAGTAACCCGAATCCACCACCAATTCCGGAGAAAACTCGGTAACACATCACGACAGTGAAGATTGAAATGATTTTAACCATGTAATAATTTTATGACAAACAAATATTTTGAACCGTATTATTTATTATTATTAAGACAATGAAATTTTGTGATTCATCGCTCAAGACTGAATTGTCCCATTCAGTAGCAAACAAACAATCTCTAAAACACCTATCATAGTATACATTAACATACCTCAATTTTAGACTTTCATTTATTTCTATAACTAGCATTATACATATTATCATATACTATTTCATTCTTATTATAGGGATAATATTTACTTGTGTCACGTATCCGTCAAAATCAGCTTTGAAAAACGAGCTTGTTTTAGAAAAACAAAATAGCATTTAGATTTTTATTTGAACCAAAATATCATGTAATATGCATACCAAACCTAATTTAAAGTTTTGTAGGCAGAAAATTGCATTATTGTTTTCTAGGGGTCCAAGAACTAAATTAATCACGTGGGAAGTGTCCTACCATAAGAGTGTAGGTGGTCCATAACTATGGTGTTTCTTTTATAAATTGGCCAATTAGGTTATAAGGGTAGTGTAGTAAGTTCACATGTTTGGCTACTAACATATGTTGGTGAGATGTCATGTGTGTCATGTGGATTGCCCCTTGGAAGGAAAATGACTTGTTCATAAATATCACACAACTAGTTAAAATAAAAAGTTTTTTTTTTTTATTATTAACACCATTGAAAAGGCATGTGTTATACATCTCATGTAGCATTGCGGGGTCTTGAAGTGACCGCATGGTCCGGTGCATGAACACTGCATCGGTGGTCTCCGCACCACAAGCTTCATCCCGTGTGTGGAAAATTCCTAGCAAACACTGCTTTCTCTCACTCTCTCTTTCTCTCTCCCTCCCTCTCTCTCAGTGTATAAAAAATTGGAAAAAAGGTGATGGTAGGTTTAACATAGGTTGAGAGTTGGGGTGAATGGTGGTGAGAAGGCGTTGAGATAGAAAATTGTGGCTAATGGCGAATAAAGAGTATAAAACATAATATAACAGGGTGACAAAGGAGTTTGTGAAACACTATGTTTACCTTCATATTAAAATAAGTTCCTTGTTTATTCTTATTTTTTAAAACCCTCTAACCGAACACAACACAAACTTTAAAGTAAAGTCTTGCAGGAATATATGCATGGTCAGACGTAGTGAGTGCTTCGATAAAGTTTTCTATTAATAGAGCTAGCTAACGTCATTACTTTTCATATTCCGATTTTCAAATTTTCGTCGAATGAATAGTTATCGCAATCAAGCACTTATTGTTTCATTTACGATTAAACCAAATTATTTTCAAACGAATCGCAGGGGATGGCAATGGGAGATAAATATGGAGGATTAGTACCAAAGAAGAAGCCTTTAATCTCAAAGGCAAGTAAAAGCACCATCTACACTAAGATTAATCAAAGTAAATTACCAATT